>PVJX010013686.1:0-14989 GCA_004027295.1 Dolichotis patagonum | reverse complement strand
AAAGAACAGTTTTTGCTGTCACTGATCATTTTTTTCATGCCTATATCTTCTAATCTGAGCAACTACTTTGAAGATAATAATATGCAGTATATTAACCATTATTAATCTACTGTGTTGATTTAAAAATTTGTATCATTGTTTTTATTTTTTTTGTTTGTTTTAAAATAAACAAATAAAGACACTGGTTATACTGGACTAGCACTCTACCCTACTCTTAGCAATCCTATTCCCAAAGAGGTCACATTCTGACACACTGGGGGTTTGGGTTCTCACGTATCAATTTGGGGATACACGATTTAATCCACTGCAGTGTATCCCTCACTGCCTTAGGTTACATATATCCTTCTGCTGTTTAAAAAGGTTTCTATGGAAGGTTTCTCTTAGCATCTCTTTCCCATAATCACAGATGTGAATCTCTGAGCCTCTCTCCCACTGATTCTGCTTTAGAAAATCACAGTCCCTGTGGGCTCCGGGCTCCAAGCACCTTTGGAGCTTTGATTGCTTCGTCCCAAGTCGCAGGGAGGGGTTGGTCAGCTGGGAGTACCCCAGAGTTAATATACAGCAAACAGAAAGATCCGGGCAATAGTCCAAAGTTCTGCCCGTGCCAGGGCAGCAGACAGGTGCTCAGGCGAGAGACTTTTCTTGGGGGTTAGAACAGTAACCCTTGCTCTTCTGATTAGCTTCTCTATCTAGAGGAACAGGACTCAGAACTGGGCTTACGCTAAATGCATGGAAGCTGATGTGAATAAAGTACATTCTCAGGTTAAAGAGAGAGCCCCTTCCTCGAAGGAGCCCCTAGTAGGAGACGGGAGATCATGATGGGAAGCAAGTGTCTACGCCTCCTTCCTATAGAGCTGTCTACACTGCACAGGTGCAGAGACTGGCACTTTAGCATCTGTGTTGTGCATGGATCCATCCTCTACGGGTGTACAGCACGATCTTGTATGTTGTCACAGGAGAAAACAGTGCCATAAGTGTTGCTAAATTAAAAGGAACCAATTTCCTAGACTTTGAAAGGACAGTTGTTTTGGAGACAAACTAACTTCTATATCCAAAGACTTTGTGCTCTTATATGATAAATCGTGGCTAGAGAAATGCTTCACAATCACAGGAAGCATAAAGTTAGGCTATAGGACTATGATGGGATGCTAAATTTTTGCCTTATTGATAACAGAAAATACAAGAAAGTTCTAGAGGCAAATGCTAATAAAACACTATGTGTATTTTAAATCTTATTAGCTATCATGTAACAATTCTGCATGAAAATATTAACTGGCTTACTTTTTTAGTCTTTTCTTATAATTTTGGTGTAAGCGCTGAAGAGACAGCTATATTACAAAGAAAAAGATAAAAAAGGTGAAATACTATGAGTAGTTACAAATTTCCTGGGAACTTTATCACAGCACAAAGCGTAGTCATGATTTTTAGGATTTTAAAAATTATCCGTGTTTACTTACTACATCACTTCAAGAGTTTCATCTTTATATAGAAAGCATGTTTCCTCTGTGCCACTTTTGTTATTGAATGGATTTTTAAAGAATTATTTGGTGCTATGTCCAAAAATCCACTTGCCTTGCTTGGGGAGTCACCAGTCACCAAATGTAGCAGCTAGGCCAAAGACACAAGCCCTGACAGAGTCATTTTACCTGCTAAGAATGTTTCACCCGAACCAGATGTAAGTGATGTGCGCATTTCGGACAGAATATTTTCTCCATACTGTGTGAGGGGCTGGAGAGTGTGGGCCCCAAATTCATGCCCTTCCCAGGGTCAGACTGGACTTTATTTGGAAACAGTCAGCAAACAGAAGCAATTAGTTAAGGTGGGTGAGGTCCGACTGCGGTAGGGTGAGCCCTTCATCCTGGGGGAGTTGGGTCGGTCACCAGAGAGAAGAGACACAGAGACAGACAGGAGGAAGGTGGCCTTGTGACAACAGAGGTAGAGACTGGAGAGATGTGACTGTGAGCCAAGGAACTGAGGAGGGCTGGTGTCACCAGGAGCTGAGAAAAAGGCCAGGAATGGGTTCTCCGAAGGCCTTCCCAGGGCGTGCTCTGCTGACCCCCTGGCGCTGGACATGCAGCCTGCCCCTGCCCGAGAATACATCTCTGGTGTTTTACAACAGCCACAGGAAACCAATATAGCATGAGAATTTATATGTTTGGATTTCTCGTGGTTTATATCTAGATGTCTCCCCAAAGCCTCATATGAGCTCATAGGAGGGGCTTTGGGGAAGTCCCTGCATCACCGATGTGGTAATCAGCAACGGATTGGTCCACAGATGAGCTTACAGCTAAACCTGATTGGGAGGTGGAGCCTGGTTGGAGGAGGTGGGTCCCCGGGGCGTAGCCTGGCAGTGTCTCGCTCCCTCGTCCTCTGACCCCACTCCCCACTTCTGTCACCATGCCACAAGTGCCTCTCCTCTGCCAGGCCCCTCTGCCATGCCACGGTGCCTCCGAGCGGCCGACTATGGACTGAAACCCCTGCACACTGCGAGCTAAATGAACCTGCCCTCCTCAGAGTTGTGCGTGACGCTGTCAGGTATTGAGTTTCAGCAATCACAAAGTAACTAGGGCAGGGTTCTGTGGTTTATTTCCCCAAGAACACCTCAAATGTACAAGTGTGGCTTTGGCAGAGCCCCATGGAGCTTGTAGTACAATCTCATCACCCCAGGCAGACTGTAGAAATTCCAAATGCTTTGATTTGAGAACTTTTAGGAGGCCTTCTTATCTAAGTACACTTTGTGAATTTTCTGGTCTTCTTTTACATCTGATTGTTAAGCCAGAATTTTCTTATGGGCATTGTGCTCACTCTCACACACCCCCAGGCAATAACTGGATGACTTAACGTCAACCTCTGATGACAAGATTTCGGCAGCCCTGTGGGGGTCCCTGCCTGTCCCAATCTTGGAGGAACCCAACTGGAAGGAACTAGACCTTGCTCCTCCTTAAGGCTCTGGGGATGATCCTGTCCCCCCCTCCCCCCGCGGTGGCTCTTTAAACTCTGTGCTGCCTGCGGGTGGCAGCTGTGCTTGTAAACCAAGGGATAACGCAACAGAACAGAGTCCGGGTTCCTTATGTTGCAACTGCAGTATTACAAGTCACCAATCGTCACTCATCTCCTGATAATGCTGTTCTTATTCTCTTCCCTGTCACCATGGAGGAATGTGATGATGTTCCTCCAACCTCACCCTTGTTTTTCTTTACTTATCGGCTCACCTGGGACACCTACCCACTTTTTCTCCTACAAGAGACAGGATCCAGATGCCATGGTGTGCAAGGACACACAGGGACACAGCTGGGTGGGGAGTCCCAGCCTGTGTGTGTGATTCCACGGTTCCCTGTCATCCCCCTGTCACCAGCTATCCCACATCAGAGGCCAGTGGCAGCCCTCCTGCCAGGAAGCTCCCCTGGAGCTGACTCATCCTTGATCGATTACTCTTTGCTGCTCATGGGATGGCGGTAACCCAAAACGCAAAAGGAAAACTACTTATCAGAAAACCCGAGTGAGCAAAAAAGTCAGATGGTTCTACTCAAGAGATGCTGTAGAGAAGGATGATGCAAACGTTTAGCACAAAGATGGCAAATCCTCTAACTCTGTCATGCTTTCATGGGTCCTACTGACTTCAATTCCAACTCAGAGAGGGAAAGTGGATTTCAGTTTCTCCCAGGCAGGACTGTTACACCCTACACAGGAAATAAAACCTGAAAAAATAGGTGATTTGGGCCACCCTGCCAGCCCTGGCTGGACCACACTGACTCCATCACTTTCGTTTCCACTCAGTCTAGACTCTTCAGACAGCACCTAGAGACTAATGTTCAACTTCTTCCAGGAATGTACCCAAAACTTCATTGCCATGGACATGGACCCACATGGACAAGCCAGGGCTAGACTGTACTAATGGGCAAGGATCAAAAAGAGAGCCCTGTGACCTGAGTCAAGTTGAGCTATGGTCCTCAGAGTGTGGCCCTGGCCCAGCAGTGATTGTCCTGGGAACTTGTCCCAGTGTCCACCCTTGGGCTCATCCAGGCTCGGTAGGTGGGAGCAGCAATTGTGAGAACAGACGCTCACCGACCTGAGCCTGGACTGGGCTCAAGTCTGAAGGCCCCTGGCTTAGCGTGCTGCCACCACCATTAGCCTGGAAGAAGCCAGGGTTAGATTAGATTTGTCTCCTGCTGCCAGCTGGGATGCGAGGGTTTGCTAACAGTTGTGTGCCAAAGACCTCCTTCCAGCTTGCAGCGGGAAATCAGCCTCCCCGCACTCAGATTGTTCTTTGGTTGACCCAAGAGCTCCCAAAGAGAAGAGAAAATGTGGAAAGACTTTTACATGGTTGGGTGTGAGGCACTTTCGAGGCCAGGTCATTGTTTTAAAGTCAGGCAGGAAGTAGACAGAAACCTAACCAAGGCCAGCATCAAGGCTGAGATCAAGAAGACAAGCACAGGATAAAGGATCCTTCAGGAAGGAAATGAATTTCTCAAAGAACCCACAGGCCTGAGCAGATACACAGAGGAGCTTGCTTCCTAGAACCTGGCCCTCAGATCTAACTTTCAGAGTCGAATACAGTAGGTGGACAGTGGCAGAATGAAGTCTGTGTTTTCCAGCCCAAGGCTGAAAAGCAATCTTGCTACATTTTGCATAATGGAGTTGGGAGAGGACAGAGCAAACCCTCAGCAAATGTGTCCTCAGTGTGCAGTGGCCTGGAGGGCTGTTCCCTCCTCCCCGGGGCTTCTTCCCAGCTGTGAGAAGCTCTGTGCCTGCTGAGATCTCACCCGACCAGTCCAGCCCAGGAACGCAGCCTGCCCTCTCTCCACTGCCCACTCAAGTGCACAGAGATAGTACTTTAAGGCAAGGGTCAGCAGACACCGCCCATCTCTGTATGGCTCACAAGATGGATTTGCATTTTATTTATTTATTTTGAGACAGGGTCTCACTATGCAGTTCAGGCTGGCTTTGAACTTACTATGTAGCCCAGGCTGGTCTCAAACTTAAGGCAAACCTCCTGCCTCAGCCTTCCCAGTGCTAGGATTACAGGTGTGCACCACCATGCCTGGCTCTGATTTTCATCTTTAAATGACTGAAAGAAACTTTAAAGACTTTTGTAATCCATGAAAATGACATAAAATTTGACTGTCAGTGTCCATGAAATGTCATTGGAACAGCTCTGCCTGTTACACGGGGCTGGGGCTGCTTCCACACTCCCAGGAGAGAGGCAGGAAGATGCCACAGGGACCCGCAAAGCCCACAGCACCTACCACCTGGCTTTGCCAGAAGAGGTGACTGGCCCGGCTTTGAACAGGAACTCGGTTCAGATCCCAGCCCAGTCCTGACACTGAGCAGGAGTTAGCGTTTGCTGCCGGGGGCTGTTATCACTTCTGTTAAGAAGGAGCAAATGCCACCCCATGGGGCACGGTTCTGCGTGTTTCCCCATCACTCGTCACTCGCAGCCCTTCCCTCCGTTCCTGGGGTGACAGGAAGAAGCCAGCGTGAGCATTTGCTCAGTCACACATTGCCCCCATCAGCAGCCCAAGGCTCAGATTCCTCCGAGAACTCTCTCGTGCTCTTTTACCTCATTTGCCAAAGTATTCCAAGCGTCACCTTTGGTTACGGAGCGTCTGAAACAATTCTGGCATAATCTAAGAACCGAAGATCTGTCCTCAAACGGGCAAGTCCACAACTTTCTGTCTTAAAAACATTTTTTTTTAAAAGCTAGGTCTTTCCATTTACCCTTGATATGGGAAAGTTGAAACTTTAATAAAAATCAGACTGGTATCTGAACATAAGCTGTTACTGCTCGCACGCTCTGCCAATTTGTTTGCAGAAAACAAAAAAGCACTCAAGGATCTATCTGCAAACCAGAAAGCATCAGTATATTAGTAGCTATGCCTCCAAAGCCAACTTTGTACTCATTTGTCGTTAAAGAACTGCTGCTGCCTTTGACATCTATCCTGATTTGAGCAGTTACAAGTGCTAAGCATGATTCTGGATTCTCACTGAGCACAGATACTTTCCAGGTATCTGGTATCTGAAGCTCAACAGAAATACTCCAAAGTGGCTGCCAGGAAGGCTGCACAGAGCAATAAGCAGAGACAGTTAGGGTCAGGACCCAGCACGCCAGCCCAGGAGCATCTGCAGAGCTGAGCCGGTTCACAGCTCTGACTGCCTTCACCCAAATCGGCGCTCAAAGCATCTTTCTGGAACAAACACACTGCCACACAAGCCTCCAAGGTGGGAACTGCTCGCCGCTTCTACTTCCAAGCCTCTAGGAGGCAGCGCGGGAGGAAGTGAGACCCCAAAGCTTACTTCACAGGGGAAGAGCACAGGGTAGCGGGTGGGGTGCGGTGTGGCTGGGGGAGGAAGCAGACAGGCCAGGCTCAGTCCCTTCTCTCCACCGTGTGGCTGCACTGGCCAAAAGCAGGAGTCAGCTCAGCTGGGCAGGGCCTGACATCCAGTCCTTTACCCAGCTGCCCCATCACAAGGGAGAAGCGGGCTGGCTGACCTCCCCTCTTGGAACTCTGCTGTCGCCTGCCCCGCAGCAGGACAGAAGCCAAGTGGCCTCCTAGCCTTTTTGCTGCTGCTCCGCTTCCCCAGAACCATGGGGCAGTGGCAGAGCCTAAGGAGGGGGTGACAGGCTCTAATTCCCCTTGCACCACGGGTCCCTCTGGAACTCCAGAGTCACCTCCCCAGCAGAGGAGTTGGAAGGCGGCCACAGGCACCCACAGGACAGGCATGGGCCAGGCTGGCCCGCAGTCACCAGCATCGTGCCCGCTGCCATCGCCTGCCCAGCTCAGTCCCACTCCAAGGCACAGCAGCGGAGGAGGCTTCAGGGAGGTGGGCGAGTTTCCAGTACTAGGGCAGGTCAAGGTTCCTCCGCCAAGCTTCCGAGTTGGGTCGCCTCGGGCGCTGGCAGCCGCCGTACCACAGAAGCCCGAAGAGACCTGGGCAGGACAGCGCGCGCTTTCAACCCCGGCCCCGCAGACCTGCGAGTGGTCGTGGTTGCCTTAGTCGCGGTGTCAGCCCTCGGTCCCCAGCGCCGCCGCCGGGCGCTCAGAGACCATGGCGACTAGAAGCGGGGGAGCCAGGGACTGCAACGCGGCCGCCCCAGGCGCCCCGACGGCGCTGCACCATCCGCGCCCGCAGGGCAGACGAGTCCCATCCGCCGGCGACCCCGCGCGGCGCACGTACCCATGGTGGCGGCTCCGAGGACTCCCGGCGAATTCGAGGAGTCGGCCAGCTGGTCCGACTTTGTCTCCAGGCCCTGCCCAGCCAGCTACCTGTGCAGCTGGAGGTGTGCGAGGCGGGGCTGGCCAGCTCCACCCTCCGAGGTGGCCGCGCAGCCCGGGCGGGGCGCAGGGAGCAGAGACAGCAGCTCTTGAGCCCCAGAGGGAGGCAGGTGCCTGGGGAGGTGGGAGGGACCCCGGGCGGTCACGAGGCACCTGGGGGGCTTGTTAAACTGCGGGCGCCAGGCCCCGCCCCCGAACCACTGACTCAATAGATTAGGACCAGGCCGAGAATCTGCATTTTTAATAAGTCTAAGGGTGATGCCGCTCGTGGGTCCTGGGCCGCGCTTTGGAAACCACTGTACACGGGTTCCTTTGTGTGGGGGAGCAAAAGCGGGCGCCACAAGGTCAGTTCTGTGCGGGTGAGTTAGGTCTCTGGGGACCTGTGTACACTGACGGGTGACAGTTATGTCCGCGTGTTTGCGCGTGAGTACATATATATGTGTGTGTGATTAATGTCCGTGTGCCCATGCATGTATACGTATGTATGTGGCTTTACCTGGAATTTGAACCGTTGGAAACATTTCCAGACTAGTTTACCTTTCCTTTTTAAAGAAAGATGAATAAAAACAAAATAATAACCATCTCAACGTCAGTTCTCGCTTTTTTGTCTGACCTGAGTTGTGTTGCACAAACAGAGGGGGAAACATGAAAAAGGAAAAGGAAGGCGCCAATCTTAAAGTGGAGGTGAGGGGTACATACCACAAAACTTGCCATCTCAGCTCTGAAGCGTGTGTTAGGGGGATTAAACGCACTCACAGAGTTGAGTCACTGTCCCTGCTCTCCCGGTCCAGAACATCTTCATCTCCCCAAACTCCAACACTGTCCCTGTTCCTGCCCGCTTCCCTCCCCCAGCTCTGGCAACCACCTCCACCTTCTGCTTCTGTGACTCCTCAGGGTGCCTCCTGTACGGGACATGGTGTAGCCTGCCCTCTGGCACCCGCTTCTTTCACTTGGGTAACATCCTCCGGGCTCTTCCAGTGGCAGCAGGGCCAGAACTCCCTTCCTGCTGGGGTGAGGAATGCCCCACAGTACCTCTTTGTGAGCCCTCTCACCGGTCCCCAGGATCTCCCAAGCCCTAGGAGCCCCCAGCTGCACAGGTGGGAGATGTGTATGGGGGAAACAGAGACGTTTCTCATGGATCTGCACCCGCCCTGCTTTCTTTGCGGTGCTGGCCAGGAGGACACTTCCCACCCTTGCCTAACTGGTGTGCACAGGGTGTGTATGGGGGAAACAGAGACGTTTCTCATGGACCTGCACCCGCCCTGCTTTCTTTGCGGTGCTGGCCAGGAGGACACTTCCCACCCTTGCCTAACTGGTGTGCACAGGGTAGCAGCTGATGTTGCCTAGGGACTGGAGGCTGCAGGCATCAGGAAGAGCGGCTGGCTCTGGAAGCCGTTTCCCCATGCACTCGCCACAGCCGGCTGGGCAAGAGTTCTGTGGGCTGGAACTTCTGTTGTTGCGCTCCTAACCTTGAGATCCGGCCTCTGTAGATGCACTCCTGTTCTAGACAGCGGTTCTCAAGGGTGCTTCCCAGACCACCAGCTCCACTAGCTTCAGGGAATTTGGGAAGAGTTCTAGGTCCCACCCCAGATCCACAGAATCAAAACAGATCTCTTGGGTGCAGCAGATACCTCGGCGGTGTCAAGGCAATTGTTTCTTCTACGTGCTTATTTAGTCCTTCATTCCAGCAATACTTAGCACTTCCAAGCTACTGTGTTAGCGGCAGGCATTGGGCAAACTGTGGAGACAGTACAGAGACCACCTGCAACCTCAGCGCCTGCGCTGGTGTGACCTTCTAAGCATGGCAGGGAGTTCCAGACAGGGATGCATAAATGAAGAACAAAACCCAGAGTGGGGGAGAAGAGACAAGCTCTGCTGGACCTGAACAGATCAGCCAGTGCCTCAAGTCCACTGGACTTCCCAGTGTGACAGGGACTTGGAGGTGGTGTGTCTCCCTGGGCTGCTTTGGCTGTGGTGCTGGATATGGCGGACCTGGAAGCGTCTGCTTTGCTTTGGAGAATCATCATGACATCAGCCTCTCCTCAGCCCACCCTTCCCGTCAGGACTCCTTATTTTCACCTGCAGTCCCCTGTAAAAAGTCACCCGAGCTTGGCAGCTCCAAATAACAGAGATGGGTTCCCACACAGCCCTGGATGCAGAGGTCTGAAACCGGCATGGGCAGTCTCGGGGGCAGTGCTCCCCGAGAAGATTCCAGCCCTGGTGGCTCCTCTTTGACTTGTGGCCGTCCACTCTGAGCCCAGCCTTGTCTTCACACAGCCTTCTCTGCTAAGGGATTTGTCAGAGGATCCTTAGCTCTACCTGCAAAGGCTCTTCTTCCAAATAATGGCACGTTCCCAGAAAATGGTTGCATTTGGGGAAGGGCACCACGGAGACCACTATGGTCCCCAGAAAGCCCCAAGTCTAGGCCTGGAGGTACAGAACTCACACACTGGTCCTGGACAAAGGGAACTGTCACCCTGTCTCAGAGGACTGTCCTTACTATACCTGTTGTAAAAGAAGTAAATGCCTGACAATGAGACCAGTGCTCAGGGGCATCACCCCACCCTGGAGCCCTCAGGAGGTTCTGCTCATCGAAGCACTTGGGGTGTTGCAGTGGTCTGTTCTAGTAAGAACACACCCTTGAGAAGGTGGCTTGGACATCTTTTGGAGTCACCCAGCACCACTTCTCCAGCTCGCCTCTCAGATTGCTCGGCTGTAAAGACCTTTTAATCCTGCCCGGGGGGACATTGAGCAGGGTTAAATGTAAAGCAAGCAGCTCTGGGGAGGCACAGGGTGAAGCGTAGATGTCAGGCATCAACGAGGAGCCTGGGTCCCACAGCCTGAGGAGGGAGATTCTCAGCCTTGGACTGGGACGAGAGGGAGGAATCTGAGGTATAAAGATCTGCAGGTCGCTTGCAAAACAGCAGGAGAGGAAGTTCCAGAAGCTGGTTGAAGTCCATTCAGCGATACTTTGGAACCAAGAGCTGGCAGGTGAGGTTCCGGGTCTTGGGGTGGGGCCCCCAAGTCCTCAGAATACTAAGTAACTAAGCCTGGAGTGTGGTCGCATTCTCTGAGCGCTCAGTCCTGCCCTTCCTTGCATATTCTCATTTAATTCCTTCCTCACCACAATGGAAGCACCATTTTTTTTCTTTTTAGTGCTTTTGTTATGGAAAGTGTCAAAGATATATGAGGGCAGAGAAGGATATAATGAGCCCTTGTTCATCTGCGGGCTTGCCTAGCTCATCTGCCACTCCGTGCTGATCTTCCCAGGTTTTATGAGGAAAGAACAGCAGCGTGTGGAGGCTGGTCACGCTGCCCGAGGTCACGCAGCTGGTAGGTGGGAGGGGCAGGATTGTCCTGCAGATGCCCCCTGCTCCTTAGCTGTCAAGGTCTTCATATTCCCCCTCTCTGTCAAACTCCACTGTCAGTAAAAAAAAAAAAAAAAACCTGCCATGCTGCACTGCGGTGACCCCGCAGCTCTGCTGTGATGTCAGTGTCCCTAAGCCCCAGTCAAAAGCATGTGTTGGAAACTTAATCCCCATGGAATGGCCTAGAGGGGTGGGACCCTAGGAAGTGTCGGGGCCCTCAGGTTGCTGTCCCCAAGAATGTATCAATGCTGAGCACACGCCTGAGGCAGGTGGACTGCCTCAATTCAAGGCCAGCCTGGGCTAAGGACATAGTGACACCCTGCCTCGAAAACAAACAAACAAACCAAAACACAACCTTCAAAGAGCTCATTAGTTATTGCTCTGAGAAATCATTCTAAATTATAAGGCAAGAAATGGCAAAGTCTCATGCATTATTGGTTTATGTGCAAATAACATTACAATACATTCATCACCTGATATAAGAAATGCAGACACTTACAATATCCTATTTATTGACTTCAGATTTAATTATATAATGCCAGAGTTTTTCTTAATCCATTTATCTAACAATCTTTCATTTACTTCTAGAAATTTAAGATAATGTAAGTGATGCCGTTTTGGGAGATTTCCGTGAATAAGTGCTATGGTTTGTGTTTAGATGGCCCCCAAAGCGTGTTGCAGATTTAGACGGGCCTTTTTCAGAGGTGGCTGAATCTAGAGTGTGTGATTGATTGGTGGTGCAATGCTGGGATTACGGGTGCTGAGATTAAGGGTGGGTGATTGCTGGATCAGTACATTGATTGGGTTGGTACTGCCCTAATTTATGTACACTGAATACAATAAAGCGACAGAAAGAGGCTTGTCTCACATAGTCTGTCTCTTGTTGCTTTTGCTGTTTTCTCCCACCATGAACTGTTGCACCTCTACCATGTGTCACCTCGCCTTGGAGCCAGCCGATTATAGACTTAAACTTCCACAAACTGTGAGCTAAGTAAACCTTTCCTCCTTTAACCTTGGGTATCGGGTGCTCTGTCTCAGCAACAGCAGAAAACTAAGACAGTAAGTACATATCTGATATCTGATTTACTCATCTACAGTGATACAGTTATACAGTAATACCTTGGTTCATGAACGCTTCTGTTTGCAAACAAGTTGGTTCAAAAACAAAACATCTGGCAAAATTTTGCATCCATTTGCAAACTCTACATCAGGTGACAAACACAACCAAGGCCATCTTCCTCACACAAACCAAAGGCAACATTTCCCCCTTAAATCATAAAACAGATTAAGTTTGTAAACCGAGACACTACTGTATTTTCTAGAATTAAAAAGGACATATCAACTCTACATGCCATGGCTGGCAAAGATTTAGAAAATTCAGGTATTTTTATAACTCACTGCTTAATTTGTCTTTCAAATGTTACACAGTACCATCCGTATCTTGATAAAAATAACTGAAAAAAAAACCACAAAGGTTGAATAATTCTTTGAGGAAAGGTATTCATTTCCCATTGATGCAGTAATAAATTATCATATAGTTGCTTAGTAGATATGAAGCTACCCCCAACATTGCCTGGGATTATTAAGGAATTCAAAGACACTAGTAGCTGATAGGGAAAAAAACCCAGAAGATATTGCATCTGGTCTCAAAATGACTCCTTGTGATATTTTTTACAAAGGGAAAAACAGTAAATGCAGTGGAGAAACCTGGCAGACCACACTGACCTAGGGATCAACATCAATCCCCCATAGGAAGAGGCCCCCACCTGCCCTGTGGTAGGATGGGCAGAGCAGGGTACAGCAGTCCATCTGGAGACTTCTTGCCCGCAGTGCATAATTTTGCCATGAGAAAACATCAGACAAACTCAAACAGAACCACATGCTGCATAAGAACTGAGCAATATACTTTGAAAATGTGAGGTCTACAAGAAATAAGGGAAGCCGAGCATGGTGGGGCACACGTGTAATCCTCGGAGGCGGAGGCAGGAGGATCTCCAGGAGTTCAAGGCCAGTTTGGGCTACATAGTGAGGCCCTGGAGAGAGAGACAGACAGACAGAGGGAAGGAAGAAAGGAAGGGGCTGAGGAACAGGCTCAGCGCTGCAGACTAACGTCTGTCTGCCCACCACGTTCTGGGGAGAGGCCGTGAAGTTTAAATGCGGTCCGCAGTGTCAGGTAACAGTATTCATCCTTGTTTAGCTCCTAGATTTCATCACCGCACTATGGTGATGTAAGATGTTAACATTGGTTAAAAGGAGACGCTAACTTTCTGTACTAGTTTTGTGTCTAAAGTAATTTTGAAGTTAAAAAACTCTATAAAGATTGGGTATTAAACCCATTAAGTAAAATACTGCAGAAGGCACTCAGCAAAACTTATGTCTAACTTCTTTGGATATTATTTTTTTTTAAGTTTTAATTTTAATTCAGAATTAACTTTTAAAAATAAAATTAAAAAAGAGTAAAACCCAGCTAACTATCCAGAACAGCTTCTAATGAAAAAAGCAATTTTCAGTTCCCAGATTTTCTTCTTCTTCTTTTTTTTGTGCCGGGGAATCAAACTCACAACCTCACATTTGCCAAGCAGGCACTTACACTGCTAAGCTAAACCCCCGGCCCCAGATTTTCTTCTTATTGTGGTTTTAAAAATACACAGGACACAAAATTTGAAAATGTGAGGTCTATGAGAAATAAGGAAAGCCGGACAGGACAAAAAACAGGACACAAAATTTTCCAGCTTAACCATTTTAAGGTGCGCAGTGCTGCAGTCCGCGCTATGCATGTCACTCTGCAGAGTTTAGAGTGTTCCCCTCCTACCTGCCTGGGTCGCCTCTCACCACTGACCTAGCTCTGTCCCCTTCCCAGTGAGCACCATTCCCCTTGGTTGCTGGTATGTGGCAGACCTCATACCTCGCTTAAAGGGAGTCACGCCGTATTTTCCTTTGGTGGCAGGCTTACTTCCTTCAGCATACCGTCCTCAGGCTTCATGTATGTCACAGCACATTCCTCTCCTTCTTTCCTAAGGCCAGGAGCAATCATTATATAAAATCACTACATTTTCCTTACCCACACATCCACTGATGGACACTTTTTTTTAACCCCTTGGCCACTGTGAATAATGCAGCAATGAGCATGGGTGTGCAAATATTATCTCTTGGAGGTCGCATTTTTAACCCCTTTAAAAATATACCTAGATGTGAGCACACAGCAACTTTAATTTTAGTTTTTTGGGAACCTCCATAGTGTTTTCCATGGCACCTCAGAATTTTAAGTAATGACTTCATTGAGATTTAATTTACAAATCATACAATTCTAAAGTATGCATTTCAGGGGTTTTTAGCATATTGAGAGAGCTGTGCAATTATCACCACACGTAATATTGGAACATTCTAATCACCCCAAAAAGAAGCGCTGCATCCTCCAGCAGTCTATCCAATTCTCCTCCTCCCCAGCCCTGGCAGCCAGCAGGCTTCCTCCTGTCTCCATGAACTGGTTTCCCTCCAGACAATGAGGACACTGCTTTCTTCTTCCAGTGTCAGTGTGGCTGGTGAACGTAATACCAGGTTTATTTTTCAGTTGCAGGGTGGTCCTTGTCTGGGATATTTTGGTTTTTTATTTTCCTTATGAGAATGTATCTAGATGTGAGTATTTTATCTTTGATTTTCCTGTGTATTTTAAACTTGATGCATCTTTAGTTTGATGAACTTTTCTTCTATTATTTCTTACATCTTTTCCTCCTATTTCTTTGGTTGTTTTTTTCCTCAAAAACCTATTAGTCAGATGCTGGTCTCCTGGAATGGTCCTCTTTCTTCTTTTTATTGGGTCTTCTATCTTTTGACATTATGGAGATTTTTTTTATCATTATTTTTCATCTTTTGAATTCTTGTATAGCAAAAAAAAATTTTGATTTCTAAGAGTTTTTCTTGGCTTCTCTAAGATGTAATAGCTCTCTTAAATTTTTTGAGTATCCGAGGATACAAGTTGAAATCTTAAAAGAAATATCTGAGGAATACAAATTGTAGCTGAGAATACAAGTAGATACCTCAAAAGGAAAGTCTTTTCTCAAAACACTACCAACAAGTGTTGGAGAGGCTGTGGGGAAAAAGGAACTCTTCTGCACTGTTGGTGGGAGTGTAGACTGGTGCAACCACTTTGGAGGTCAGTCTGGAGATTCCTCAAAAAGCTGGGTATGGAAGTCCCATTTGACCCAGCTATTCCACTTCTAGGCATATTTCCAGAAGAACTGAAAACATCGTACCACAGTGATTTATGTGCACCCATGTTTATAGCAGCACAATTTGTAATAGCCAGATCTTGGAAACAACCTAAGTGCCCATCAACTGAGGAATGGA
>PVJX010013685.1:0-46790 GCA_004027295.1 Dolichotis patagonum | reverse complement strand
TCTGTCACCATGGGGGACCCAGAGCACCAATGTGCGGTCACATCTAACTTCCTGGGTGGCCAAAGTCTCTGAGGAGAGCAGCGGGGGCCGGTGTGTTAAATGGGGTTCCCATACCCCTCATCTGCATGGCCTCAGTCCGGGGCTCTTGACTGTATGAGGTACCGACGTGGGGGACTGGCACAGGTCTCTGGAGGCGGGGAGAAGGGTTAGCAGGGAGGCAGAGCACAGGGCGGGGACCGGGCAGGCAGGGCTGCCTCCCCCACTGCTGCCCCGCGTGACTGGACAGCGTGACCACAGGGGGCCAGGAGCAGAGGGTGCAGGCCGGCTGTGTCTAAAGCAAAAAGAGACAGAAATGAGACACAGCGGGAACATGTGAAGCTCAGCCCATGGCGACTTCTGTGGACCCCACACTGTGAGCAGGTCAGCCAGGAGCAGGATCGGTTCAGGCCGAACCAGGCCAGCCCCATCCTCTTCCCCGAGAGGCCCTGGGGGGCAGGGAGATCGGTGCCATCACACCCAGCTCAAAGTCGGCCACAGCCACTGGGCAGGAGGGGTGTTCACGGCGTCTCAGTCTCCACCCCTAACCCCCACCCCGTGTGTCCCGCAGGCACTGTCACCGTGCACCTCTGGAGAGACAGCAGAGGCCACCTCAGCCTGGTAGCCCACCCCCAGAAGGAGAACCGGGAGCCCTTCGAGGTGTCCCCGAAGTCCACAGCGGTGGCCGTGTGGCAGACGCTCCAGCAGACCACAGGCAGTGGCACTGGCGCCCGTCCCCTGGCCCAGAGGCAGCACCAGCAGCAGGCTCACGTGCTCCAGGAGAGGTGAGGGCCACCGCGCGGGCCACGGGCCGCTCCTGCTGTGCCCAGGGCCACCCACTGCCCAAGGGAGTCGGCGCCCAGAAAATGAGAAACACCTGGAGTACAGAGGCGGCCAGAGAAGCCGGGCTCTCCACCGCTGAGGGGAGCCCTGGGGAAGCTGTCCTCTCAGAGGTCCGCACAGAGCGGGAATTTGGTGCCAACTCATTTAAGCAAATGCTGAGACCAGGCAGCGTCCTGGGGCACCGGGATGTGGGGAGCAGAGACCCAGAGCCTGAGGGAGGGGAAGTGTGGCTGAGTCTCTGGGATTCCCGCCCAGCACGGCCCAAAGGAGCAAGGTGGTGGGTGCAGCCCTGGGGCTCCCGGAGATGCAGAAGCCCGGGACCTCTGGAGCCTCGGGGATGGCAGCTGAGTTGTCTCAGCCAAGAGGGCGCCCTGGGGAGTCTTCAGACACTTGGGGGGGTGATACAGTGGCCACCCCGCCCCTCCCCGGGGAGCCGAGGAGCTAATTAAGCACTTGGCACCCTGTCAGGAAGCCCCCTGCTGCCTCCACTCACAGGTAGCCAGGCTGACAGGGACAGGGATGGGATGGGACAGGACAGACAGGATGCGAGAGAGCATGGCCCAAGGTCCCGGGATCATGCACACCCCACCCCCACCCCCGTGGCCTTTGAGGTCTCAAGGACACAACACCACACCAGGCCCCTCGCCTAAGTGATTCCAGGTGTGCTGTCCCCACAACGGGGAGCCATCGGGGAGGGTCCTCAGGCGGCCCTGCAGTGTCCGTGGCGCTGTCCGCGCCGGGCCGGCCCTTTCGGAGCACAGCAGCCCCTGCTGCCCTCACACCCGCCCCTGCTCGCCTACCCGCAGCCCCACCAAGGCACTCCTGAGGTCCGAGTTCCACTTCAGCGCCCAGGTGTCCGCGCGGGTGGATGACGCCAACCGGAGCCAGGTGGAGAGGAGGGGCTTTAACCCGTGGGGCCTGCTCCGCCACCAGGCCCACCTGAGTCGCCTGTGTGCGGAGTACCCAGAGGACAAGCGGCACCGTATCCTTGCCAGCCTCCCCGCCGACAGCCAGGGTGATGGGGAGTGGGGGCGGGGCAGGGGACAGAGAGACAGAGGCAGAGGAGACCCACACGACCTGGAGGCAATCAGCTCCCAGCCAGCCATGGTGGCACACACCTGTAATTCCAACACTTCAGGAGGCCGAGGCAGGAGGATGGCAAGTTTGAGCTGGCCCTGGGTGACTTAGTGACTTGGCCAAATCCTGTCTCCAAAAAACAGTATGACTGGTGATGTGGGTTAGTGTGAGGGCCTTAGATTCAAACCTGAGTGCTTCAAAGAAAGAAAAGAAGTCAGATCCCTCCCAGGAAGCTTGGGCAAGCTGGACAGGGAACCCCACTCAGGGCTGAGTTGCTGATGGAGCCACTGGGCAGGGCTCTGCTGCTTGGGCAGTGTGGATGCCGGGAATGGGCAACACTGTTCGGGAGCAGGAGGGGTTGTAGTGGGCTGGAGGGGGGTCTCCTTGCTCCAACTTTCCCTCTGTCCCCCCATGTTCTCCCTGCAGGCATTGTCCATGGACCCACAGGGTAGGAAGGGACAGTGGGACCCCCTGCAGGGAAGCATCCATGGCTGGCTCGGAAAGGAGCTGCCCCCCCACGCACACACAGGCTGCAGACTGCAGTTTGAAACGCCCCTTCCTCTTCCTGCAATGGGCGGCTGGCTTCCCGGTATTTACTGAGACACATCTGCAGCCCTGATCCCTAAGAAGCTTTCACAGGATAATTACTCCGCTGAAATTAACATCCTTGCAACTCATCTCCGAAGTGAACATCAACCCACTTCTCCCAAAAGGTGTGGGCCCATTCAGTGACTGGAGGTTTTAGCCTTATGATTTTCTGCCATAAAATGTAAATTGGGCATGGCCTGCCAGGGATTTCACGCCCGCATTTAAATTTCAACCTCAGAGCGAAATGGAAATGGAAGAAAAGCTCACAGACTCATAAACTCCCCCTAAAAAAATGGACTTATTAAAGCAGTCTGCAGAGCTAATACCTTGCATTCTTAACAGCAAGCAGAGCCAGCCGTAAGGAAGGAAAAGTGGCCGGGCGTAGCGGTGCGCGTCTGTAATCCCTGCACTTTGAGAGGCTGAGGCAGGGGGATCACAAGTTTGAGGCCAGCCTGAGCCACTTAGCAATGTAGCACTGCCTGTGTCAAAATAAAAGATAAAAAGGGCTAGGGCTATAACTCCAGGTAAAGGCTCTGAGGTTCGATCTCTGGAACCAAAGAAAGAAAAGAGAGAGAGAGAGAGAAGCAGACAGACAGACAAGGAGCGAGGCACAACGGGAGAGAAAGCACGACACCCGGGCAGGGAAACTCGGGCAGCAGCCTGGACATCCCCAAAGACTTCCTTAACTTAGTGACCAGACTTCTTGCTGCTGGAAAACGTGGTGTCGCCTTACACGCATCCCTGCATCCTGGACCTGAAGATGGGGACCCGGCAGCACGGAGACGACGCCTCGGAGGAGAAGAAGGCCCGGCACATGAGGAAGTGCGAGCAGAGCACCTCGGCCTGCCTGGGCGTGCGCATCTGTGGCATGCAGGTAGGGGCCACCCAGGCCTAGCTCCCTGCACAGCCACCGAGGAGGCCGGGAGACGCCTCGTCAACCAGCAGGGGGATGTCCTAGTCTAGGACACGCTGGGGGGCTTGTGTTGATTTTGGGGGTGCTAGGGATGGAACCCGGGACCCCGCTCCTGCTAGACAAATGCTCTGCCACTCAGCGCTAGGCCCCCCGCCCATATGCTGGTTTTGTTTGTATTTATTTGTCTTTTTGAGACAGGGTCTCATTTTGCAGTTCAGGCTGGCCTTGAGCTCACTTTGCAGCCCAGGCTGTTCTCGAACTCGCAGTGACCCTCCTGCCTCAGCCTCCCAAATCCCGGGATTAGAGGCGTGCGCCACCCAGCTCACTCGGGGGCCCGAGGTTCCAGCCCACGGCACAGAGCGCATCGATGCTGGCATGCGGCACGGCGGGGGCAGGGGGCACCGATCTGAGTTCCCTGGATGATGAAGACATAGCCTGTCCCCCTCAGAGGCTGCGTGGCAGTCTGCTCTTTGAATTCTTATTAACCATTCCTTCTTGCCCCCACCTTTTCTGCCTTCTTCTTGCTGCCTTGTTTGGTTAAAAATTTTTTAAAAATGGTGGGAAGGTCATAACCTGCTAGGTCCAGGTGAAGGGACCATTAAACTCCTTACTTCCGCGGTGGGAGGGGATAAACTGTCCCGCTCCTTCACGCCAGCGGAATGTCTCCGCCAAGCAAAGCCAGACACCGAAGTGACGGTAAACGTTATAGCTTTCCTTAATTGAAACTGCCACCCCTTGAAGCTGGAAGTTGAGTCTATAAATTCGTTGCACAGATGTCCCTGGGAAGGCTTGGAGCGCAGTCCTCAGGAGAGCAGAATGCGATGATTTGTGGTGTAAATGGAATCTCTCTCTGGACCTCCCACCTTCTGAAATTGATCTGATTTATTTAGAAAGTGACACCTGTCATGTATTTATGATGGCTAATTTAGCAGCCCATCTCCGGCCCTCCACAGGCAACACTAAGCCTATCCTCTCTTCCTGATTTTATTTTTTCCAACGCTGCCCTTCTGTAAATGGATCATGTGATCAGAAGGCCAGAGAGACCCGAGAAACTGTCTCGGGCCAGGTACAGACAGGCAGCCCTGCCTGAGTCTTCCAAGTTCCCCACAGCCATGTCAGTGTGGCCTCTGCCGCTGCCTGGGCCTTCCGAACGGAGTGGGGGCAGCTGCTATGGTCCTCCCATCAGCATCCCCTTCCATCTGCTCCCTTCTGGTGGCCAAGACGTGACAGGGAAGGGAAGGGCAGACAATGCCAAGGAGCAGGGCCACCAGCCCCATAGTGGCCAGGGGCTTCCTGCTCCCAAGGCCCCTGAAGCTGCACCCTGCAAACACTGTCCACCTTGGTGATCTTCCAACAGTTCACCCCAGTCCTCGGCCAGGGCCATCACTGTTGAATCTGCAGAGAAAGGACTGTATAATAAACCTTGTTGGGGAGAATTCATCTGGTTGGCTTTCCAAGGCCATTGGCAGTGATTCCAGGCTCCCGCTAAAGCTTTCTCACTTGGGTTTGCTTAAATATTTGAACTGCAGAGGGACACCAGCCAAGGCTTAAATCATGACTCAGAGGTTGACACTGGAAATTCACAAGACAGGAGATCCAGAGCGCTACCTCCTGGGTGGAGGGTCACCTCTGGGAGGTGACGGGCCTTTGGGCCTTAGATGGCTGGTAAAGGATTTCGAGGGAGCATTTTAGAATGGGATGGGAGATCACTTCAGCTCGGTTCAGTCACGCCTGGCATGCTGTTTGTGTATCACCAGAGCCCGTGACGCAGCAACCGCAGCAGATGCAATCCTTTTTTTAATTTGCAATTCTTCCCATTTTCTTTTTCTGTTTTTCAATGCAAGGTCTATCAAACCGATAAGAAGCACTTTCTCTGCAGAGACAAGTACTACGGCCGGAAGCTCTCAGCAGACGGGTTCCGCCAAGCCCTCTGCCAGTTCTTGCACAACGGAGCCCGCCGGCGCACGGAGCTCCTGCAGCCCATCCTGCAGCGGCTGCGGGCCCTCCTCGCGGTCATCAGAGGCCAGAGCTCATACCGGTTCTACTCCAGCTCTCTCCTCATCATCTACGATGGGCAGGAGCCACCGGAAATGACCCCAAGTGGCCAGCATCCTCCAGAAGCTCCACAGATGGGCCCCAGCGTCTCCCCTGGGGGTCTGGCCAAGGTTGACGTCCGGATGATCGACTTTGCCCACACGACATACAAGGGCTCCTGGAAGGAGCACACCACCTACGACGGACCAGACCCTGGCTACATTTTTGGTTTAGAAAACCTCATCGGGATCCTGCAGGACATCCAAGAGGGGGAGTGACCCTTCCTGGGACCCTCCGGGACTCTCCACGGATGACGCAAAGGATCTACTGGCAGCTAGGTCACCCAAACACCCATTAGATGTCCTTGCGATAATCAGATCTGCCTTCCCAGCCGTCCCCACCCTTGGCGGACGGCAGGCACAGCTGCTTAGGCCACGTGCCCCCGAGGCAGCTCCACGCACCCCGGCGGCTCTGCTGGAGCCACCCGCCAGTCAGCACCAGGCGTCGCCGCGTGTGTGAGTTGGGCCAGTGCCGCAGTCACGGTCTGGAGCGTCGGCTTGGGGAAGGCTGTAGTCCTGCTGCGGTCCTCACAGTGGCGAGGCCCCAAACCCGCCAGACAGAAGCCAGGAACACGAGGCCTGGGTAACACGCGGGGCTTCGGCTTCTGTGGGCTGACGGAGCTAATGGATGTCCCCACCGTCCTACCAGGAGCCGGAGGTGGGACAGCCCGGGGACAACGGATTTACTGTCCCCCTGCTTCTTGCCCAGCTTCTAACGGACAAGGACCTGGGCTGGGGCATAGCTTAGCCACAGGGTACGTGCTTTGTATGCGTGACACCCTGGGTGCAGCCCAGCAAGTAATAATAATGACAGTGATATAGATAAATAAATGGTGGGCATGGTGGTGCACACTGGTAGTTCCAGGTTCAGGAGGCTGAGGCAGGATGATTGCTGTGAGTGCGAGGTCAGCCTGGGCTACATAATGAGTACAAGGCCAGGCTAAACTACATAGCGAAATCTTGTCTCCAAAGAAATCCAGAAGTAAACAAGTAAGTAAATGGACAGGGTGAGCCCAGGCGTGAGCGCTGGTCAACCCAGACCCACAGTCTCCATCTCCTGCCCAGGGGGGGACGGTCCTTCACACCCGTCTCGGTGCCTGCTGGAGATGATGATTCTGCCACACTCTGACCATGAATTGATTCTGACCATGAAGGGCAGCGTGCCTAGTCTCCAATTCCTATTTACTTCCTCGGGGTTGGTTGGGGGAGTCATAGGAACCTGGAGCAGCCAGGAATCCAGGGTGATGTTTACAAGACTGGTGGACAAGTGTAAGCAGGAGACGAGAGCGAAGTGCTCTAATTAATCCCTTCTGTGGTGTGCAAACCTATTACCGTGCCCTGGAGTCAAGCGCTGGGACGCGCTCCCCAATTAGGGAAATGAGTTTGTTAATAAAACGCCGAGCTCCCCAGTGATGATTGGTGGGCCTTATTACACTTTCTGTTGTTTATTCCGATCATCTCGCCGAGTGGTAATTCCAATTTACAAGTGACCAGGGGACAGGCGTGGGGGGGGTTGCACCGATCTCCTGCAGGTCCTGGGGTGTAGGGGCGGGGACGGTGGCTGACACAGAATCTCCAGGCAGGCACCAGATTCGAGCGGGGGGCCTTTCCTTTGAACCTTATAAAGTACAAAAGCAAGTCCATCTTGGACTCTCATAGAGGGAAAAGCGTAGCCCGGATAATAAACCCTCTCGTTTCCGTCTGGAACCCATCACCTCCATGCCAAGCAGGTGAACTTCCCGACGGTGTCTGGCCAAGGGGATGACAGCCACACCCTGCTTCTTCTGGACCGGTTGTCCCTGGAGACGCGGGGACCATGGCCTCCAAGTCCACACCTCCTGCCTCGGCTGCCTGCGCTCAGTTCTGGGTGCTGTAGGACACACCCCATCCCCCAGGACCTCCCTCTCTCCGCTCAGCCTTTCCCTGAGGCGCCCTTCACAGACCAGGCTTTCTCCCTCCCAACCAAACCGGCAGAGGCCCAGCTGGGTTCCCGCCCCCTTCCGAAGACGTCCCCAACAGAAATGCAGTCTGTGGCAAGAAAGGGAGAGTTGGCTGCTGGTTGGAGTTTGATGTTTTAAGACCGCGTCTTGCTACAGAGTCCAGACTGGCCTTGAGCTCACTATGTAGCTCAGGCTGGCCTTGCACCCGTGACCCTCCCGCCTCAGCCTCCTGAGCCCTGGGATTTCGATGTGTCCCACCGTGCTGCTGGATGTGGTGGGGTGCTGTGGTCGGGACCTGGAGCCTGGCCCTGCACATTGGTGAGCTCAGCACAATGAGCCCATGCACTGGACCCACCCCTGGGAAGAAGAGAAGGGCGCCATGGGGAGGGGTCCCCATTTGTCTCTCACATGAGTGTGAAACAGCCGAAGGCTGAAAGGGGCTCTGAATAACGCGGTGGTCAGAAGCCGTCCATCCAGGTCTCTTTGCTCACTGTGCCAGGGAAGATGCCACTCCTGGGGAGCTTGGGTTCCAGCTGAGGAGATGACAGTGACACACGTGAGCTGGCAGCACATCACACTGGACAGTGAGTAGCAATGTGTAGCAGAAAGGAAGGGGATTCCTGGCTGCCGCACAAGCTTGGGGACAGGAAGGCAAGCCAGCCGGCTGGGCCGTGGTGGGGGCACTGATGCCAGCCAGAGGACCCCTGAGCCTTCTGCATGCTCTCCCTCGCCTGTATGCTCCCCACCAGCTGGCCCGATTTCCCAGGTGGGGAGAGCTCTGCTTCCCTGGGTCAGGAACACACAGGTACTGGTCAGGCGGGCTGACCACTGTCACAGACAGTGCTCCAGTGCTGCACAGAGAGGGAAACGTCACCAGCAGGGAAGGGACAAGGGGCACCCACACCCAAGGGTCAGAATCAGTCATGCGGCCTTGATTCGTCAGACGCCAGGGGGCTGCCGTGGGGTCTCAGCCGTGGGGTCTCAGGACGGGCCTGGAAAGAGAAAATGGGTTTGACGACACCCGGCAAGTATCTGGGGAACCTCCTTCTCCCCAGGCCTCGTGTCAGTACGACGCCTGACCAAAGCAGGGAGAAAGAAATCAAGAGCCAGCAGGCGAGAGGAGATGGCAGGGACCCGAGGGCCACCTCTGCAGGTCCTGAGCAGGTCCTTCCCCTGGCTGGGTCCTCAGTCAGATCCTCTGTGTCCTTCCTCTGTGCCGTGGGAACTCCAAGCAGGTGACACGGAAGAGCAGGTGACAGGGTCGCTGCCATCTCAGTGGAGCAGCCTGACCTCTCCTCCCCGTCCGGCCCCCTGCCCTGGCCAGCAGAACCACAGGGCAGCCCAGGACACGGTCACTCCACCCCTCCCCAGCCCTCAGCTGTTGCCTGTGTGATTAAAACAGAGGCTGAAGCTCGGAAGTCATTGGGGTTTTTCCATAATGCAGTGTCATCCACCAGCCCGGGCCCCTGGGCAGCGGCCTGGCAGCCCCGTCACTGTCCCCGGCCACTCCGAGCTCTGGGCCGGGCAGCAAAGGGCAGGCAGCCGCCTCGTAAAACAAATGGCGAGGCGTGTCTGCTCGCAGCGGCTCTCCACAGTGACCTAACGCCGACTTCTGATTTACATCTGCGTCCTCTGTGGCCAAAAACATAAACCAGAAGAGGGAGAGAACTGGAATGAAAGCCGGGTGCCAAGAAGCTGGGGGGCGGGGACAGAGGGCCGCCCTGGGACACCGCCAAGGCCGCGGGGCAGGCCGAGCGTGACGGCTCTGTCCTGTCCCCTCCGCTGCAGAGAGCCGGTCCACGCTGGGGGGGGTCCCGCTCCTGATGCCCTCTGGACAGTGTCCCAGAGGGCCAGGCGCAGGCCTGGGGACCTGGCTCTACCCCCCGGGTCATTATCCTCCGACCCATTTGCTCTGCAGACACTTAGAGAGACGCCGCTGGGCCCAGGCCTCCCGTGCCTTACGGATGGGTGCTCTCACGAGAGAGGGGACAAGGGACAGGCTGCCGCCTCTCACAGGGTCAGGAAGGCCTCTCTGCTGTGCTTCAGCTGTAGGGCGAAGAACAGGGAGGGCAGCGGGGCAGGTGACGGTGTCACCGTGGAGCCAAGCATCTCTGGACAGCCTGGGCTGCCCCAGAGTCCCACAGAGCCCGTCCCACCCGCTTCCGGCTCTTAGGAAACCTCCAGGCCAAGACCACTGTCCTTGTCACTGTGACTCTCCTGATTACCTTTGCCCCCGGGGCACAAAATGACCGTCCAGCGCCGTTCAGCCCTCCCCCGCCTGGCGCTTTTAGGAATGTAGCGGGTGGCCAGCGGCTTCCTCCAGCTGGGTAAGGGGAAAGAGGAAAAATCAGGCAACCCCACCATGAAGCCAAGTGTTTAATTCCTTTGTAATGTTTACATTATTAACACCAGCAATACCAAACGATATTTTTACTTTCAAGCCATTTAAATGTACAATTCAGGGTCTCAATTACTGGGATCATTAGAACTTAAAAACCTGAAGCCTCGGTCCCCCCTGTCCTCTCCTCCCCCTGCCGACACCTCAGTTCTGCAAAGAGCAAGCCGGGTTCCACAAAGCCCAGATCCTCGTTCAAAACGGCGAGGGCGGGGCAGCCCTGGCAGGGTCACTGTGAGCCCGAGGGAGTGACAGCGGCAGGTGGGCCTTAAAGCGGTCATCAACTCGGTCATCAATTCCCCCAGCAAGCCTGGCACCTCGGGGCTGCGTTCCAGCAGTGCCCGTTAATGTGCCCAGCATGGCACTGTGACTGACAGGCCAGCGAGCCCAGACTCACACCACCCACGGCACTGAGAAAGGCAAAGGGGCTCAGGGGAAGCGAGGCTAGGAGGGCCCGGGGTCCCCGGAGAGAGATAACTAAGAGCTGTCACACTCTGCTGGCTGCCAACTCAGCCCGGGCAAAGCTGTTCCTAGCAGACCGACACGGCGTGCCAGCTTGAAACCGCAGGGAGGGCGGTCACAGCGAGGGCTCCGCGGCTGCCAGCCTGGGGTCAAATCCTGGCTCCGCCACCTCCTAGCTGGTGCCTCTGTTTCCACCTCTCGAAATGGGGATGATTGTGGTGCTTGCTTATTTAGAACGGTGACCAGCAGGTAGCAACTACTCAGCGTTATTTTTTATTTTCAGACGGTGTCTCACTAAGTTTCCCAGGCTGGGCTTGCTATCCTCCTGCCTCAGCCTCCAGAGTGCTGCGGCTACAGGCCTGTAGTTTCATCTAGCATAGGATTAGCGTGCTAAAATGAGGAAACTGGAGGTCAGAGCAAGTGCAGGCCCACCCACCCAGTGCAGGCTGTCCCGGAGAGCCCACCGCCCCTCCACCTAGAAGCCCCGCCATGGTGGACCCAGCAGCCCGTCTTGACCTCTCTGGCACTCATCACACCTGCAACCACCTTGTGCCTTTAACCCAGGCGTCGATCCACACAGCACTGATACTGCTGTCATCCGTCTGCTTCGCAGCTCTCTAACCCATGACGGTGAGGCCTGGGGAAAGGGAAGCCAAGGAAGGAGGCGTCTGCCTGAGCTCCCGTGGCCTCTTCTGGTCCTTCCTGCCTTCTTCCTGTACGGGGACCTCACGTGAAGTGAAGGCCACATGCTGCCACCCTGCACTACTCCTCCTGGTGCCTAAGACGGAGTTTGCCAGCCAAATCACGCCCCTCTCTCTTCTCTCCTCTGCTGTCCCCACGCCTGCCACACAGTGAAAGTGTCCCTGAGCGTTCTCCCTTGCTCCCCTGTCTTAGTTACTTTCTTGTTGCTGGGACAAAATACCTGACACCCACACACCAGAGCAGAGGTTTATTTTAGCTCACAGTCCGCAGAGGCTTCAGTGCACGGTCAGCTGGCTCCAAGGCAGGGCAGCAGGGCAGAGGGGCAACAGTCCGTGGCAGGACAGGCAGGAAGCACTGGCGGCAACAGCAGCCACAAACCTTTCTTTCCTTTTTATTCCACTCAGGTTACAAGCCTATTGGGTGGCACCCACACCCAGGGGAGGCTTTCTCATTATCCACACTCAGAACTATGCTAAATCAATCCATGGACTAATTTATTACACCTTTACTCCATATTTGCATACTCTAGATCCAGCCAGCTCTGAAAAGCTACAAGCCATGGCATCCCCAGAATGGCTAGAAATAATATCTCTTCCTCAAAATTCCATTACACCGCCTAACACAGTCACACACCACTTAACAACGGAGGTGTGTTCTGAGAAGTGTGTCATTAGGTGCTTTCATCACACCAGTGTCACCAGTGTACTTACACAGGCTAACTCAGCTACAGTGTCCCCAGGGAACGTACGCTTACAGAACACCCTGCATGTGCAGAACTAAAATGCCACTGTGTGGGCCATGACTGTGCTTCACTTAGAAGCCTCTCCCCTCCACCTTGGCTGTGTTACGTGCACCCCTGGACTCAGTGGCCAGCCCCTGAAGGCAGGAGTCTCCGGGATTCACCTTTACGAAGGAGGCAGAACAAGAAGGAAGCAGTTGGGGGAGGAGGGTAAAGTGCTATCAGTTTGCTCTTTTTATTTTTCTTTTTGGTATTGCAGATCGAACTCAGCCTCACAACTGCCGGGCAGGCACTTATGCCACTGAGCTAAATTCGTGGCCGTAGTTTAGTCTTGACTCAGGCAGGATGGTGAGGCAGCGAAGGGCTGAGGCTTTAGTGAAAATCGGGGGGGGGGCAATCTTTTGAAAACAAAAAGCAGGCCACATTGGTGATGTGGCTAGAAGTATATAAGAGGAGAGCTAGCAAAATAAGTCTTAATGGGAGAAAATATTCAAAAATCACCTATCTGATAAGGGTTTAATGTACAGAACTGGAGAACTCTGAAAACTTAAAACCAGCAGCAACAAAAAAACCCAACTAAAAAATGGACAAAGAAAGCAGTGTGTGGTAGTACATGCCCGAAATCCCAACACTGTAGAAGGCTGAAGCAGGAGGATCTAGCCTGAGCAAATTAGTCAACTTAGTATGCCCCTGTCTCAAAATTCAAAAATTTCAAAAAGGAAGTGCAGCTCAGTGTGAAAGCCCAGGGTTCAATTCCCAGCACCACACACAGAAAAGGACAAAGTATGTCTCTAGACACTTCTCCAAAAAAGCCCCTTAGCACAGGAAATCATGCACAACACCAGTAACCATTACAGAAATGCAAATCAAAGCTACAGTGAGACACACCCTCACACCCATTAGGATGGCAACTATCAAAAACCCTAAAAAAAATTAAAATGCAAAAGGAAGGGGTAAGATTCTGACATATGCAACAGCATAGATAAACCTTGAGGATCTTCTGCTAAAAGGAATAACCCAGTCACAAAACAGTGTGACTCCATTTCCATGAGAAGTTAAAATTCCAGAGACACAACACAGAGTGGTGACTTCCAGGGGCTGCAAATAGGAAGCTATGAGGAGCAGAGTTTCAGTTTTAAAAGATGAAGAGGCACAGAGGTGGATGGTGTGAGGTCTGAGCAACATCGTGAACATATTTAATGCACGCTTGCATTACTGTACACTTCAAATAGTTAAGACGAATTCTATATGTATTTCACTATCATAAAAAAAATCTAAGTTTTTGCAGGGTGAAGGAACCCAGCTGACATTACTGTTAGGGAAACTATTCCAGGGACAAGTACTTGGCTTGGGGGGCGGGGCACAAAGATGGGCACGGTTGGAGCTGCAGAGAGGCACGACAGCTAGGAGCTCGGAAGAAGCCCCCGTGGTGGAGTTTCAGGTGAAGTGAAAGGTACCGGAGAAGAGGAGCTGGACACTGTGTGCATGCTGCGTGACTAAGTGCAAACTCATCTCCATCCAATAACAACCTGTATTTACATGCAAATAAATTCGCTTATGCAAAACACCCTAGGTCTCACAGGAGGGTTTTCTAGTCTGGAAATTGTTCATTGAGAAAGAAATGCAAAGCTTTCCCTAGGGCACTCTGTTTTGGCCTGGCCTCTGGGAGCTGGGCGAGTACCAGGAGATAGAGGACCGAATCAGCTCGGCTTGCAGAACACTGCCAAACAGCGCCACCGCCCGGCGAGCGTTACCACACCCGCGAAACTGCGCATGCCTGCCGGGGGGCGGGAAGGGGACGCTGCGCGCCTCAGTGCGCGTGCGCCACATGCCAACCCCGCCTCCAGGGCGGGCCAGTTGAGGCCCAAAATGGCGGCCATCCGCTACCGCCGTTTCCTTAAACTCTGTGAGGAGTGGCCAGTGGACGAGACCAAACGGGGCCGGGACTTGGGCGCTTACCTGCGGCAGCGGGTAGCACAGGCCTTTCGGGAGGGAGAGAACACTCAGGTGACCGGCGGGGAGGTGGCTGGGAAGAGGGGAGGAAAGGACGAGGCAGGGGCGGGGCCGACAACCGCGGCTAACAGCGGGGCTGCGCATGCGCGCCCGTGGCTTTCTTGCTGCACGTGTGCGCGGACTTCATCTTGCCGGGGAGCTGCCGCGCCAGTGCTGAGCTGGCTGCACCTTGCAATCACCGCAGAAGCTTTTTAAAAATACAGGTGCTCAGGCCGGGCATCGTGGCGCACGCCTGTAATCCCAGCACTCGGGAGGCTGAGGCAAGGGAATCATTGCAAGTTCGAGGCCAGCCAGGGCTACAAAGTGAGCTCAAGGCCAGCCCGGACTGCATAGCGAGACCCTGATTCAAAAAGCCCAATAAACAAACAAATAAATAAATACAGGTGCCCTCACCTAATCAGGATGTTTGCGAGTGGGGCCTGGGCATCAGTATTTTTAAAAGCTCGCCACTGATTCAAGGCGCTTACAGGGTTGAAACCCACAGCTCCCATCACAGCTATTCTCAGCAGGTTGTGCTGTCACCCCTCATCGGGGTCTGTATGGATTGAGCTGATCCCCAAGGACCTCAGCACGGCCCCCACTAAGTTTCTGCGTCCTTCTTCCTGACCCCCTGTAACCCTATGCAGCAGGTGCGGGTCTCCCTGCCAAGCCCCTGTGTGTCATAGGCCTTCTTGGTCTCTAGGTTGGTGAGGAGGCCCTGGGATTCATTCATTCTTAGACCACGTATTTATTGAGTACCTGCCATGTGCCAGGAACCGTGCTTGATGCTGGAGAGATACCAGTGAATTAAAAAAGGAAGTCCTGCCCATGTGGATTTCCATTCTAGTTCAAAACACACTAAACCAATAGACATACAAATGCTGCGGTGGCTGGAAAGTAGGGTAGCATAATAGGAAGTGGCATTTATGGTAGGCGTTTCTGAAGAGGTGGCGCAGAGGTGAGGCCTAAGGAGGGAGTGTGAGCCAGCAGTGTGCCCTGGAGGGACATGGTACTCCATGAAGAGGACTGGTGTACCCTCAGTTCCTTTTTCCAAAAGTCACGCTGGTTCTGTGTGGTGATGGGTTATACAAGGCAAGAGCTGCAGCACGGAGGCGGCTGCAGAGAAGGCCCCGGGTACCCTAGGCCAGAGAGGGTGGCGGCACAGGCAATGGAGGTAGCCAGATTCAGGTTGTATTTTCTGCTTCTGTGTTGGATGTGGAGTAAAGGGAAAGAGGAACTGAAGATGGCACCTAGATTGTTTATGTCCGGAGTGGCTGGACGGCACCTCCTGAGCCGGGAAAGACTAGATGAGGAGCAGCTGGAGCACGGGAGGAACATTGTGAGTGTGACGTTACCCACATTAAACTTGAGACGCCAGGAGGACTGACTTCCAAGTGCAAATGTCAAGTTAGCAGTGTGATATTTGAGCCTGGGGCTCAGGTGAGTACAGCGTGAGAGAGTGCACACGGTGGGAAAAGTGACTTGTGAAAACCAAAAACTAAAACCAAGAAATGACTTGTGCCACTTGGCCAAGACCTGACCAAGGAGGAACGTGGGGCTTTTGCAGCTCAGCCTGACACAGAGCCAAAGCGGCCCTCCTAACGGAGCGGGAACACACTGGTGGGAGTGTGGCCCAGGACGTGGCGGGAGAAGGAGGAGGTCACCTCATACTCAGGGTCTTCGCTAGGAGGAAGTGTGAAGATTTGGAAGGCAGGCATCTCATCTGGCCTTGATTCTGCAGACTCAGGCTTTCTAGGGCTGTGCTTGTGCCTGTTTTTAGTACGAGCTCTTTGAGAATAGGGATGATGCCGTGGGTTTTTTTTCCTCCCCCAACCCTAATGTCTAACGTGGTCCTTGGCGCATAGGACAGCGCTCAGCACGTGTCTGCGTGAGTCACTGGTGAGCGCTCAGTTGTGGCTCATGAGGCAGATCATTTGAATGTAGTTGCAGATGTAGCAGAACTAGATGGAGCGAGTGGGGACACATCGGGACTGTCTGTGGCCTGGGTGGTGCCCCGTGATGGGGCACTTTCTGTATTTTGGGTGCTGCAGGAACAACAGAAAAGGGCCACAAGCTGGCCCTCACCAACAGGCCGGGTCCCTTTATTTGGGCAGTCAGAGGCCCAGTCCCCAGTGAGGCAGGAATGTGAGAGTCACCTACTTGATTGCCAGCATCAGAACCGCCAGCAAGGAGAGTAGCACTTTCTCTCTGGGAGCTGCCGCCCTTTGTCACCCCTGGGGAGACAGCTCCCGCCAGGCAGGAGCCCACACGGGTTGAGTCATCGTTGCAGATGCGAGTCGTGGCCGAGCCACCGTCCCAGCTGATGGATGCGGTTCTGGCAGAGCCAGCCCGAGCGTCCCAATGGCAGTGGGCACATTACTGTGGGCCACTGTCTTGGTCCCTCATCTGGCGTGACCTACAGAAGCTCCTGGGCTCATTAAGTCTCTGATCATTTTCAGAGGGCGCAGCCAGAATCCAGAACAGCCTGGGAGTCTCTGAGGCCCGGTCCTTTAGAAAGACCTTGAGAGAGGGGGGACTGTATCCTTCATCCCTGGGCAGCAGCAGCGGGGTGAGGCCCGGCAAGCTGAGCAGTCAGCGCCCCACTCGGGGATGCCATTTGCCACCAAGAAGCCAGAACATGTGGGGAGCTGCTGCCACTGAAGCAGCCTTTCGGGGAGGGGGCCCAGCAGGGCTCCTCTGGCCTCTCTGCTTCCTGAGCCCTGCTCTCCTGTGTGCCCGGTCCTCATCCTTATGGTAGCCGAGTGAGGGGCCATGACTGTCCCCATTTTCCACACAAGGAAACAGTCAGGAAAATCCACTTACTCAGGGCCACCTGGCAGTCAGAGACCAGGGAGAAACAGTGCAGCCGCCCTGGCCCTGGATGACCTGGTCCCCTCAGGCTGCTTGGCAGATCGGCCTCTCCTTCCCCTCCCTTGCTTCCCTCCCCTGCTCAGACCGTTTTGGACCTCAGGTTGCTGGGTCAAAAACGTCAGCACCTACCCTTGTGTGCCTCCCTGCTCCTCTCCACCCCGACTCCTGCCTCCCTGGAGCGGATGGAGAGAAAGACGGCCCTCAGCGGGACCCAGTGCAGGAAAGCCGGGCTCACAAGAAGGCAGATTAATAACTCAGGCTCCAGAAGAGGCAGAACCCGCCACCTCCACATCCTCCACCTCTGGTTGCCTCTCAGGGAGTCACAGGGTCCACCCCAAACCCACCAGGAGGGGTGCTGGCCGTGGGAAGCGGGAACACACGGAACACCTCTCGCCCCCTGGGCCCCATTGTGCGGGATTTTAAGCCCTGTTTACAGGTCTCGCATCCATTGAATGTAGTTTCCTGAGAAGAACCTGCATTCCCGGCTGCGCTGAGAGCTCAGAAAAGAACCTTGACGTGGGGGAAGGCAGCAGGGCGACTGCAATTGTTGACTTAACGACAGGGAAGGAGCACGGAGCCTCCTAATGAGTTTGTTATGCGCAGGGGCAGCCTCGCACTTTGCCAGCCCCGCTCCTCCTGCGCAGTGCGAGCCATGACAGCTGTGTTATGTCCAGGCTAAATCTTTGGCCCCCTTCCAAAGAAGCCCCTCTTTTCTTGGGTGCTGGCAACATAGCGATACTTCTGCTTTCTCAGAGCAGAGTGTAGGGAGTGCACAGCCCGCCCAAGGCCTGGGGCCTGCGCCCCAGGGCAGCGGGGAGCTGCAGTCTGGTGTGTGCCGCGCCTGCGAGGAGATGCTGTCTGCATGAGCTTCACCCCATGCCCAGCCCTACGCCCCTGGGAGCCCAGGTTTTGAGGCATGAGAAGCAGTCACAGTTTCCATTTGTACTCTAGAGCCCACTGCCAAAGGAGTGGCCAGAAGCAGTGAGGAGAGGAGTGCAGATGGCTTCTGTGTGGTCTTTCCTGGTCGCGAACAGAGCCACAGTGAAACACAGTAGTGCTCGTTCAAGGGCCGTGCTGACCTGTGCATGGTCAGCCACAGGCGCACCTCCCAGGGGCACTTGTGGTCACCATGTTACCTGAGAGTTTCAGGCTGCCTGCTGCACAGCAGTGGGCAACTTCGGGGGCCTTTGGTACCCTGTGGTCCTTGGCATCCAAGATCCAGCTGCATGTCCAGCCCAGCCTTGGTGCCCCATGCAAGTCTAGTCGAGGCCTCAGCAAGGGTGCCCTCATTGCCTCCCAAGCTGCCTATAGCACCGGAGCGGGGTCTGGTCTGGTCTTTTCATACTGGTGGTTGAACTCGGGTAGCACTGAGTTACATCCCCAGAATCGCATCAAGTCATCCACGCTGGCTTCAGATGTAGTCCCCCGCCTCAGTGTGACCGTGCCCAGCACACAAGTGACCTGTAACCTTAGGGTCCCAGACACACCCAGCTCGACAAACCTTACTGTGTCCCAGGCTCTTGAAGCCCCGCCTCCCTGGACCACCCTGTCTGTCTTTGCCCCTCTGATTCCTGTGCCACACACGCTGAGGCCCAGTATTAGAGGGGACAGCTCCTTGAGGCCTGAGGGACGGCTAGTTTCCAGAATGTCTCTACCCCATCTCTTCTCCAGGGCCAGGGCTGGGTCCTCGTGTCCCCACCCTACCCCCTCACGGAGCACGCTGTCCACGGCGGGTGCTGGAGCAAGCTCCCCGGTTGAATTGAAAGGCAGACGCCGCCTAATGGAGTGAACTCATTTCAGAAGTTCATTACCCAGTCATGAAAACCTTTTTTTTCAGAGATTCTCCTGGACCAAATCCAGCTCTACCTTAATTAGCAAAGCAATTTGTGACACCCTTTCCCAAAAGTGCTTATGCCTCCCTTTATGTGACTAGAATAAGGGCCACTCTGCCAATTGCTGTCACCACCCAAAATTCAATTTTGAAAATCGAAATCAGTGCCTGCGGCCCTGATGTAGGTTTGTATGTATGAAAGTTTAATACAGTAAAGAGAAATTTACTGATGACTGAGCAGGGGAAATGCAAAAGGAGCAAAAATAGAGCCATAAAGGACACTTTGTCAGTTGACATCTATTTCACTCACATTTAGGGAGCCGTGCTGAATTTTTCATAATGTCCCTGCTGCTGCCGTTTTCAAACCCAGTGCCACCATAAGTCCTCAGATGTCTGTAAGCTCATTAGGTGTGAATGCAAAGCCCGGTAATTTAAAGCTTGTATACAAAACTGGTTCACAAAACGCGTAATACATTTCATCAGAGGAACCGTGTGTTTCGGAATTCAGCGGCATTTGTGGTGGAGTCTGAGTAAAGTGCAACGTGGGTGAGTGGCGAGACTTACGGAATTGGACAAGTGTCTCCGCCGCAGATCTTTTAAATTAGTAAACAGAGGTTGGGCTTGGGCTTGGTTTGGTTTGCAGTTGCTGCGATGGAGTTAGGAGTGACTGCGAACCTCGGACTCCTCCATCTAGAACACTGGCCAGGATGTGCCAGGCGCAGAGCCCACAGGAGCCTGGCTTTGACCAGCAGCAGTGGCAGGAGCCAAGGGAGGTGGCCAGGCAGCCGGGGACGCCTTGTCTAGGTGCTCAGTCAGGTCATGGCCGGGCTCAGGTGAGGGGGATGTGCAGATGTGCAGATGAGCAGCCGATCGCCTGGGCCGGACCTTTCTCCTCACTTCCGGTTTTATTTAGGCCTTGAATCAGCAGAGCCAGAGAGATCAGGAGCGCAGCGCCAGGCTGAACAGCTGCTGGGGCCGAGGTCAGGGCTCCACCCTGACTCTCAGGGCCTGTTCCCTTGGTCACCAGGAGGTCCTCCTCCGAGGTCCCTGTGGGCCCGTTCTGGCTCTCCGGGCCTCCTCCGAGCCGCCAGGGCCGTTCCTGTCGGGTTCTTGTGGTTGGACTGTGTACCGCAGTGGCTGTTGACGTCGACTGATCACAGCCGATGCTAAGCCTGTGCTCCGGGCCAGGCTTTCAGAGCAGTCTGTATCATCACCTTCCCCTCCTGCCTGCCTCCCTGGGAACCAGGGCTGCTATTGTCCTGCTTTCCAAACGGGAAGTCGGCCTGTGTGTCAGAAATGGCCGCACATGGCAGAGGACAGCTGAGGAACTGTCCCGGATTATAGAGGCCTGGGGTCAGACACAGGGGCCTGCCGAAGGGGTCCCACGTCCTGTCAGGGTTGCACCGATGTAGCGGCCACGCCTGGGGTGGGGACAGTCGGCTGGACAATCAGCTGCATCCCCTTAGCCGTCACACGGCACGCACACTGAAGGAGGTGAGGGCCGCTGCTCCTGTGGATCTGAAGGGAAACAGATCCGGAGGGTGGTACCGCGGCAGGTGGTGTTTGCAGCCCGGGTCTGAGGGCAGAAAGGAGGTGGGGTGACTTGCTGACCCCCCGGAGCCAGGAAGTGGTGGTGCCAAGCTTCCCTATGGGCAGTTGGCCGCCACTGTCCCCACAGCCATGGACACGCTGGGCCCCAGATGTGCACACAGGCTCCTGGCAACAGGGGTTGGGTGTGATGTAAAAGTTACACCCTGTGGCCTCTGTGCCAGTGTCCTTGTAGGCCCGGCCTCCCCATGGGCCACACCTGTGATCTCCTCCTGCGTGTCCCCCGGAGGAGTGGCTGGCCCCGGGTGGGGTGGAGGTAAGGGCCCCCCACCCACATGCAGAGGTAGACGCACTTCACTCCAGCTTTATTTATGTGCTGTCTTCAAGAAAAGACACCAGTTGGAAAAAAACATGCATCTTTTGAATTCTGGGAAGAAATATAAAAGAGCAAGTTTTGTTCTGGGGGCTTTCAGCATCCTCGGTCTAAAAATAAGAAACTGCCTGGCATGGTGGTGAAGCTGAGGCAGGAGGATCGATGGGAGTTCAAAGCCAGCCTGGGCTACAAAGTGAGTTCAAGGCCAGCTTGAACTACACAGTGAAACCCTGTCTCAAGAAGACCAAAAAAAGGAACTGTAGAGAGAACAGAGTGGCAGGCAAGAAGAACCTGTGTGGTCAAGGCCCCAGCGGACCTGTTACTTCCCCCTTGCTGTCACAGGCCCTGTGATCCCGGGTCTGCTTCCTGCTGGGCACCCCTGCACCTCTGTTGCCCCCCTCAGTTCCGCAGCTGGCTGCCTGCTTCTTCCTTCTCTGCTTCCTGGAGTTTCAGCAACCTGCTCCCCACTGTCTTCTCTCTGCCTTTCATCAGAGGGTGTTTACTTAGCACCTTTCGTGCTGCAGGTTTAACTGGGAATGCTTTTTCTCAGCCAGGCTCTTATACCTGGCCCAAGGCCCTTGGGCACCCGGCTCCCACCAGGCTCCCACTGGCCCTGCCCCCTGAAGGTGTGCACTCCAGCCTTTCGGTTTTCTGGTTTTGTTTGATTTGGGGTTCTAAGGATCAAACCCAGGACAGTGGGCTTAGTTTTTTAGCGCAGTGCCTCCCACCATGGCTAGCCTGGTGGTTCACAAGTCACCGAGGCGGCTCAACGCATGCTTGTTTGCTGGCTGATTGATCGGGTTTTCTGCTGGTGACTTGTGAAAGCGGGCGCCAGAGGCCGGGCTTGCTGCCCACCAAGTGGGCACGGTGCGTGCTGCAGGCCGCTTCCCATGAGCCCTTGCACTGGAGGTGCAGGCCTCCTGCTCAGCGCTCTGGGCTCTGTCTTTCAGGTTGCCGAGCCCGAGGCCTGCGATCAGATGTATGAGAGCTTAGCACGACTCCATTCAAACTACTACAAACACAAGGTGGGTGAGCCGTGGGCTCTGCATCCCGCCCGTCCAGGTGGGTGGCCAGGGAGAGGGCGTGAGACGCTGATTATACGGTGTGTTGTAAGGAACTGTGTTTTGCTGCTTCCAGATGTAACTGGCAATTCCAGCCGTGCCAACACAGGTACCTGGGAGAGGCTGTTAGGTCACTTAAGTAAAAGCTACTAAAAATTCTGAACAAGGGCCAGAGGCAGTACTGGGTATGCCAGTGTGTGCTCCTGGGAGCCTCTGGCAGCGGGGGTCTCACTCCCCTCTCCCCATCCACACCCCAGGAGCCCAGTGTGTCACACCCCTGGCGATGGGGCGGCCGGGAAAGCCCCGTCAGACAGAGCTGTGCTCTTCCTCAGCCTTGACATGATTCCTGTCAAATTCCACTTAGTGTGGTTTTTCCAGACTTGAAAAATATGCTCAGTCACTGCAAATAGACATTGCCAGGCAGAAAAGCCTACACGCCAGAGGGATTTCTCCGGAATCCTCTCGGCTCAGAGCACAGCCTGAAAGCAGCAGTGCGGGCCTCTCCGGGGAGCAGATCAGACATGCAGACTGACAACCCACCAGGCCTTCGCGGGGGTCCACCAGCCCCTGAGGAATCCCAGGCCTGTTAGAGGGGGAGCTGCCTGCTCCTGGCTGGTTCTTGCAAGGCCTGGCCTTGGCCCCAAGGTGGCGCTGCCCTCCTTGCCAGGCCTCCTTGCCTCTGGACCGCAGCGTGGGGGGGCTGTGGAGCTAATCTCCCCTCCCTCCTCTCTCCTGCCCCACCCCAGTACCCCCGGCCCAGAGACACCAGCTTCAGCGGCCTGTCCTTGGAGGAGTACAAGCTGATCCTGTCCACAGGTATGGAGAACACGGTGGTGCTCGTTTTGCAGAGGATTGTTTGAGCCCAAGAGACCAAAGGGGGGAGTCTAATGAGACCACGGGGCCTCAAGGAAAAGCCCAGAGGAAACTGGGGAGCTCTGGAGCTCAGGCTTGTGAGCTGAAGGGTGTAGAGCGGGTCAGAGGCATTATTTGAAAAGAAAATCCATCTTTACTGCTTTGAAAATCAAGGCTGGGCAGCAGGGGGCGAGGGAATACATATTTGCCAAATGGAAGTCGTTGAAATCAGGATGGAAGGAAAATAATTTTATTTTTATGGTCCCGAGGGGGCTTTACAAACAGCGAGGGTTTTAATTAAAACAAAAAGCCGTTCAGCAAACGGGGATGGGGATATCCGCCTGTGCATTATCAGGCCCAGGGGACGTGGCCTGCGTGTGGGATAGGGCCTAACCGTGCGCGCTGTAGAGTCATGGGTAGACCACTGGTGGCAAGAAAGGAAGCCCCCTGCCCTGCCCAGCCCCCTTTACTCTTCCATGTCCATTGTCCTGATTGATAGGGACGCAGGCAGGGGAGCCAGGGCTGAAGTAGGCAGGCACTGGAAATTGCTATTTTTACTGCCAAGGATACTGTATACAGAAATAGGCCAAGCTTTCCTGCGGGCAGGCCCTGGACTGTGTGCCATCAGGTCCTGTGGAAATGTCTCTTCCCTCTTCTCTGGTAGCATTCACCGGCTGAGTTTTAAAGAGTTGATCTCCTGGAACACTCCTTCCCTCCCGAGCAGATTGAAGCCTGGTGCCCTCACCTGCCGTCATGTGCATCGCAGGAATTCCGGGGCAGAGGCGTGTGGCCAGGCAGAGTGGCTTCATGGGGGCTTTTTAGTTTCAACTCCCAAGCCCCTGGGTCTGTGTTATCACCGGCTCTGAGGCACGTTGCCTTGTGAGGGGCTCAGGGAGTTCAGGCCAGGCCTGAGCTTGAACCTGGAGTGGCAGTGAGCCGCAGAGGCTGGCGTCTGCCCCGGAAGCCTCTGAGAGCCGAGCCGGCGGGGAGCCAGGAGGTGCCGCCGCTCCTGCCCGCGGGGTCAGCTCAGGAAACTCCTGATGATTTGTTTGCACAGCAAGCCTCCTATTTGTGCTGCAGCTGTGTGACGTAAGCTTGCCAAGTGTTTCCTCTGACAGGGCAAGAAAAGACCTGCCCCACCTTGTGCAGAGAAGCTGGACGGGTGGCCGGGGCCTTGGTCACCAGCCTGTCCAGCCTGGGGCTGGGCTCCTGAGAGGCTCCAGGAGAGGCCTCCCAGTGTAGGTGGACAGGGCCCCCCACTGTTCACATTTGGTTCCCCATTTGGGAACCTGAGCTGCTAAGGCTGTGTAGCGCATGTCCGTATAATCAGGAGACACTGACCAGCAATGCCAACGGATAATGTGAAGCACCTCTTTGGGTTCAAAAAGACCCTTTTTTTGGTCTATAAATTTCATTAACAGATACAGATGCAGGCTCTGAAAACAAACAATATGAGCATCCCTAGATATCAGGGGACCTTAGCCTTGGCAAGATTTTAGACCAGAGTTTCTCCTCTGCGGAAGAGAGCCCCGCACACCTACAGTGACGTCTGGAGACGCGCGCATTCCCCGCTCACATCTGCTGGCACGGAGGCCTGGGCTCCTGTCTTCGGGGACGTGTGTGTGTGTGTGTGTGAGAGAGAGAGAGAGAGAGAGAGAGAGTGTGTCGGGGTGTTGGACTAGTCCGCTGGCACTCTCTCCCAGCCCGGCGCCATCACAGTGAGGACGGCCACCTTTCCAGCGAGGGCCAGTAGCCCCTCTGTTCCTCGAGTCTGTTTTTGTCCTCACTTTACGGTGAGGAACCTGGGCTCAGGGGCTGAGTGAGCAGTTTGCCTGCATGTCCCTGGGGAAATGACGGATGGGAACTTGCGCCACCCAAGTCCAGCTCCTCCTCCTGCCCATTGGGCTTCACACATGCTGGGGACCTGCCCTGTCCAGGTTCAAATCCCAGACACCCCACTATCTGGCTATCTGACCTGAGCGAGCTGCTTCACTTCCTCACCCCAGTTTCCAGGCCTGTGGGGAATGCCCAGGCCAGTGCCCAAGTTGTGGGTTGCGTAGCTGATACCTCAGTGCCATTTCTTTGCCCTTTTGAGCACAACAGGGGGACAAGAAACAGGCCCTGCTTCAATTCAGAGGGTGAGGAGGGGAGGTAACACTGTGGTTGGTGCGCCCAGTCACCTAAACTGTCGTTTCCACTCTACCCTGTAGACCTGCCTTCCAGAGCCGGGTCCCCCTTCCTTCCCTGGCAGGGGCTGTGCGGAACCCGAGGGGCTTGCACTAGGGGTCCCCGAGGGCTGGCCGCGCCGTCAGGTTTTAGACCTGAGTGTGTCTCTCTCCCATGCAGACACCCTGGAAGAGTTTAAGGACATGAACAAAGGGCTGTGGAAGAAACTGCAGGAGAAGTTTGCTCCCAAGAGTCCTGAGGAGAAGCAGAAGGCCTGGGCTCGGGTCTTGTCTCGCCCACAGGCCTGAGTGTGGGGTCTTGTACATTGCTCCTGTCAATAAAACCTCTGGCTCCCAACCTCGCTGTGTACCCGCGCCAGGAGGAGGGCGTCTCAGCCCGCACAGGGATGTGTGTGAGCGCTGACTGCCGCCAGCAGCCCGGCCTGCGAGAGGCCGCAAGGTGCTTCCTGCACGGCACGGGAGCCTCCGGCCTAGGGTCTGCAGCCTGCGAGCTTCTCAGGTTCCCATTGTCCCAGGAGCAGCCAAGAGCTGCAGGAAATCTGGAAAGGACGTCCTGTTGCAAACCGAAAGCTGCGGGCAGGAGGCAGTGGAGGCCGAGGCAAGGGTCCTCGTGCCTGCTCACTCAGCGTGGAGCTCCAGGCAGCCTTGGCCTGGTGGGCCTCGGGCTGCAGCTGCCCTTCGTCCCCAGCAGGCACTGCAGGAGGTCACAGGACGGAGGCCCTGCTGTCAGGGCGCCCGGAGCCCTGGTGCAGCCCGCCGAACACCCTGCCTGAGAGCCGTGGTGTTGGCTCAGAGAGGGCACAGCTGGCAGTGCCCGCCTGGGCACTCAGCACAAGTGGCTCCCGGCTACTTTGGTGTGCTCAGATACGTGAATAAAACAGAGGGTTACACCAAAGTACGCTGCTGTCCTGGGAGCCAGGGAGCAGTCACTGAGGGCCAGAGGCGGCCAGGTGACCCCCGTGAGCTGAGGTGCGGCCCAGCCAGCGGGGATGGGCATGTGTTCTGTCCCCTGCTGGTTTACAGCGGTGCCCATCCCCATTGGCTGGCAAATAAAGGAAACATCCCTCCCTCGTGAACTAGAATTTCTATTAATTTATTTAAGACAATTAATGAATTAGTTCTGGAGACAAAGGATTTATAAAACATTACACCAAAAGAAAAAAACTAAGTCAAAAGACAGCCACTCGGGGCTCAGCCCCTATCCCCTGGGCTATGAGCTCCCCAGGAAGCCAGGGGAAGGGGTCCCAGGCAGGGTCCTGCATCTGTGTGTGGTCCACAGCAAAACAGGTCAGCGGGGGACTGGGCACGGCACCTCAGAATAAGTTAAATAAAAAAGCCCAAAAGTTCTAGAGCAGCAGCGCACTGCCACCTCCCCCAGCGGCAGCCAGCAGCCGAAATGTAGTGTTAGAGCTGCCCACCCCGGCCACCCACAGGGAGGATTGCGAAGCAGTGTCCGTCCACTTCCTGCTCGGAAGGACTTCTCTTCGCCTGAGGCATTAAGGTAAACTGAGTCTCCGAGGCTGCCGATGCCAAGGCTCCCCTTCTTGGCCAGTCTGGAGGGTGTGGGGTGCCTGGCAGAGTGAGAGGGCGCATGGAGAGCCTGGTGGGCAGCTGAGCGGTCTGACCAGACACAGGGCCCCCGCGGGCCTTCATGGGCTCTCCTCAGCGGCTCATGCAGTTCTGGACGTCGACGAAGCCCAGGCGTTGCCTGCGTTTGCGCTGCTCTGTCATCTGGGGTCAAACAGGTGTCCGGTCAGGATGCGGCCCCCCCAGTCCCCAGCTGGACTGCAGCACAGATGTCAGCCTCACCCTCGTTCTCAGCTCAGCACAAAGCCCTGGCCTGGCACAGCTGGGAGAGACCCTGCCTACAAGAGGGGCACCAGTGCTGCAGGCACCGCCAGGGACGAGGCGGATGCTCGGCCAGGGGATCTCGGCAGCGGCAGCAGGACACCTGAGCCTCCTGTCTGGCAGCACAGTGCTGACAGGGACCGCTTCTCCTCAGCCTGACCTGAGGGGACCCCAGCACCTCCCTGCCGCTGGAGAGGCAGCCGGGCCGGGAAGGGGAGGGCGCACCTGTTCCTTGAGCTCGTTGAGCTGGGCGGTGAGGTGGGACACCAGCTTCATGGTGGAGCCGAGCTTGTCCTGGAGGATGCGGATCTCGTTCTGCTCGCCCTCGCCCTCGTTGCTCACCAGGGACATGGCCCGCATCCTCGGGAACCAGTCCAGGTTCTTGTTCTGCAAGAGACCCGCGGCGTGAGCAGGCCCAGCCAAGCGGCAGCCCGTGCTCTGGAAACTGGTTCCGGGCCAGGCTGCCGCGCCCTTGACAACATTCCTGGCCTCGATGGGTCATGGGAAGATCTGAACTGGCCATCTCCTGTTAGACGGTCCTTGCCCTATCAGCACCATCTGTTGACTCCCCGACACGGTGGCGCAGGGGACCTCCCCACCCAGACCCAGACCTCACATCTCCTTCCTTCCGCCCACCCGCCCCACACCCCAGGAAGGCGTGAGTCAGATGGCGGACTCAGTGAGCTCCGCTGGCGAGGGCTGGCATCTGACACGTCACTGCGAGGCAAAGCCAAGTCCCCAGGACACCATGCAGTTTCTTGGTCCTTGTTACAAACAACTGTCGGGGCATCCGAGAACCCCATACACGAGAGCATCCAGGGATGGCCCTGCTTGGCGACGCCGGGTTTGCCCTGGTTTGCTTGCCCGACAGACACCACGACGCAAGGCCACTCACGCAGCAGCTGGCAGTGTGTGCAGAGCCGGTCCTGTCCAGCTGCTGCTTGCCCCCAGCTGCTTCCAACAAGTGCCCACAGCTGTCTACCCCTCAGGCCTCCCAGGACTGCACGGACAGGTGGGGTCACTCTGCCAGCACCCAGGGGGCGGACCACCCCTGGCCCTCTCACACCTTGATCATCTGTGCCACGTAGCTCTCGGGGCCCGTGTAGTCCGTCTTGTTCTTCACGCGCACCAGCACGATGAAGTGCAGGTAGCTCCACATGTTGTGCTCCAGCTTGATGTGCTCCTCAAAGGACACTGTCTTATTGTCGAACTTGTCCCGCTCCAGACCTGAGGGACGGGGGGGCAGGGAGGCTTCAGCCTCGGGAGCCTCGCAGGGCCCCCTGGGGGAGGGGACAGTGGTTCTTGTGATGGACACCACTGGGCAACCTGGGTCACTGTGTCTAAGGTACCAGTCACTGCAGCATGCAGACCCTGCCGTACCCAGCTGCAGCCCCCCTGCAGTGGCCGCGGGGGACCCTGTGAGCAGCGCTACCCTTCCCTGCTGGGTGCAAGGCATGTTCTGTGGGCGACAGAAAAGCACTGGCCGGAGACCCGCAGCTCAAGCCAGCACGGCTGCGAGTTCCTGCCCCACTGCCCCTTCCTGCTTCCACCTGTCACTCAGCGCAGGCGCAGTCTCACTGGCCGGGCCGCCCTGGCCTGCACGCCGGGCCTCACCGCAGATGAAGCACGTGGTCTTGAGAATCTCCTCCTTCTTCTGCTTCTCGCTGCGCAGGTCCGCGAAGGTGTCGATGATGACCCCGAAGATGAGGTTCAGCACAATGATGATGACAATGAAGAAGAAGAGCAGGTCGTACACCACGCGTGCAGGGAACAGGGACTCCTGCGGAGCGAGACGGCAAGGCTGGGCCGGGCAGGACAGGTCAGGGCAGGCAGCTGGCGGCGGACTGAGCGGGTCCCAGATCTGGAGGCCACCTCGAGAAGCTGACTCAGCCTTGTGCCCTGCCTGCAGCTGCAGAGAGACCGGAAACCGGGGAGCCCCTGCCTGACTCACACCTCCCAGGCCCCCGGGCCAGGTCTGGTTGCCAAGTCTCTCAGCCTCTGGTGAGCTGGGAGGAAGAGGGAGGCTGAAAGTCAGCTGGGGGAAGGCCAGGAGACCGGCCTCACAAGTGCGGCGGGGTCCACATGAGCTCAAGGGGCGCGGGCCACTCCCTCTCCACAGCCACGACCTGCACAGGGCTGGGTGGGCCGGGGCACGCTCACGTCTTTGGAGGGCTTGCGCAGGATGTCGCCCACACCGCCGCCGTTGCGCAGCCCGTGGTTCATGACGGTGACGATGCACATCAGCAGGGTGTCACAGGCCCGCTCCATGCTGTCCGCTGCCTCATCCTCTGTGAGCAGACAGTGTCCTCAGACCCAGGCCACCTGCCTCTGCCCCACCCTCCCTCCCAGACGCCCCCAACATCCTCATCACCTTCCGGGACCTCGGTCATGGCAACCTCCGTCACGCAGTCCATCTTGTCCCCACTGCACGTGCCCACAAATGTGGCAGCTCCATGTGGCACCCCCAGGGGGCTGGCTGGAGGGGCAGGGACAAAGTCACCAGGAGGACCAAGGACCCGGCCTTGTCGTCCTCCCGGGGAGCCCCTGGAGCCTCGCTGGATCCTGCCTGCTCCCACTTCGTCTCAATGCACAGCAAGTGCCTTCTGCCTCTGTGCCCGTGCCAGGCTAAGCGCAGGAGCGAGCCACTCTCTGAAGCCCTGGGCCCAGTGCACAGGCAGGACCTAGCTCTCCCCAGGACCCAGCCCCAGGGTCACCCACACCCACGCCCGGAAGCAAGCCCCGGACCTCGGGAGTGGTTGCCAGGTAGCCGGTCCACCTCGAGGATGAAGTCGTCCTTCAGGAAGAGGAAGCCCACGATGGAGAAGAGGTAGACGAGGATGAGGGCCAGCAGGGCGGTCAGCAGGATGGAGCGGCCGTTGCGGGTCACACTTTTGATGACATTGAACAAGGTCTCCTCACGATAGATGAGGTCAAAGAGCTGCCAGGCAGGGATGGAGCGTTGAGGGCCCGAGCCAGACATCTCCCCGGGACACTGCCCGACCCCCGCAGGCTGCCCTGGGCGTCTGCGCTTAGGCAGGAGCAGCTGGCAGGAGCTGGAGTTCCAGGGCCGGGGAGGTGTTCGCGGTGGCAAGGGCGGGTAGGTACCAGCCATGGGAGCGATGGCAAGTGCTGGTGCACCTGCTAAGCACCAGGAGCGTCCTGAGTGCCTTTCATGATTAGCTCGTCTCATCCCCACAATTATTCTGAAAGGTAGAGGCTGCTGTCTCCATTTCACAGATGGAGAAACTGAGGCACAAGGCAGTGAAGAAACGCCCAGTGTTACACAGCCAGGGGATGTCAAGTTGGATGCAAAGCCATGAAAAGATGGGGCAGGTGGGGCCCAGAGAGGCGTGAGGGCCTTGAAGGCCAGGCTGGGGTCAGGCAGAAGAGGACTGAAAACCCACTCCTCCTAGGGCAGCAGAGGCTGAGAGACTGGCGCCCGGGAGCCACCAGCAGCGCATGGGAGCCCAGCCCAGCCCCGGCCACGTGGCGGGCTCACCAGGATGCTGTAGAAGAGCTCGTGGGCGAAGAGGCCCAGGACGCTAGTGAGGATGTAGCCCACGTGGTACAGGAACTCCATGTCCATGACCATGGCCTTGTAGCCCCGGATGAAGGTACCGCGGTTGCCCACGAAGCTCACCACGAACACGATCTTGTTGGTCAGCTGGGTGAGGCAGGGCACTGGGTTGGTGCCCCGCCATGCACCCTGACCCTCCACCCTGCCACCGTGCCTCTCTGGGGCCAGCCCAGAGAAGCACAGCAGGGGCCCTGGGACTCTGAACAGCGTCCAGGAAGACAGGCCCAGGTCCAGGAGGATGGGGACAGCACGGATCCCCAAGCTGTCAGGTTAGGAAAGGGCCCCTCTGCGCCCAGCCGTCTGGAAACCATCCTCAGCCCTGGTCTGTGCTGCCCCCACGCTCCGTGTCTCTGGATGGTGATGAGAGCCAGTGCGCACAGCAGCCCTGTGGGGCCTGCCTGCCTGCCTCCAGCTCGGGCTGCCCCCAGCTGTGGTCTACAAGGAGCTTGGGGTGTGACCCAGGGCGCAGGGCGGCCGGGAGGGGCTCCCCGCACTCACGTTGAGGGTGCCCAGGATGTTGAGCGTGGGCCCGATGCCCAGGTAGTAGATGGAGCGCAGGAGGAGTGCCACGATGAGGGGGCGCACGCTGTAGCGCTTGGTGAACAGGGCCGCAACGGAGAAGCAGATGAGGATCCAGAACAGCAGCGAGATGAGCGGGGAGCCCAGCACGCCTGAGGGGCAGGAGGGCAGGCAGCGGACTCACCACAGCCCAGTGCAGCCCGCCAGACCCCGAGAACCCCTCTCCTGGGAGCCTTGCCTACTGTCTTCCCAGCCCCTGCCGCGTCTGCAGGCCCGAGGGCGCTCCCCGTCCAGCTGCTCCTGCCACCCGGCCCGGCTCGCGCCTGCAGGCTGCTCACTCGGCTGCCCTCACCTGTGGACGCGCCCTCCACGTAGGGGTAGAAGAAGGCAATGATGATGTTGATGAACACAGCCAGGTTGAAGGAGATGCTGCCCCACAGGGTCATGCGGCGGGAGAACCAGTAGATCAGCGGCATGCCTGGCAGAGGGGGCACGCTGGCATGGGGCCCCTGAGGCCCTCTGCCCACCCGCGGGGCTCCGCTGCCCTCGCACGCTCCCCTTCTGGGGGCAGCTGTGATCACAAGACCCCCGCCCCAGGCAGCCGGGCCCCAGCCGCAGGAAGCCAGGGAGGCGCGGGGTGTGACCCGGGGACCCTGAGCGCTGCCCGCCCGCCCGTGCTCACTGCGGAGCTTGCGCTGCCACTCCATCTCGTTGTGCAGGAAGGAGGACTGGTCGAAGAAGTCGCTCACTTTGCTGCCCTGCTCGTCCTGCTCCGTGGTGGTGAAGAGCCGGTGCTTGGTCTCCTCCGTCAGGAACTGGCAGATGGCGGGCACCGGAAACACGATCTGCTCCATGCTGCGGTCCTGCCGCACGATCTGGCGCACAGGGACTCGGTCACACCTGGCCGAAGCCCTCGCTCGATGCCCCGGCCCCACACCCCGTGGGCCCCACCTCGATCTGCGACGTGTGGTTCTCATAGTAGGCCAGCGGGTCCTCCTCTTCCTCTGGCGCTGGCACTGAGGACTTGAGCATCTGTGACAGCTGCTTGTTGTTGAGGCTGAGCTGAGGTTGCAGAGGGCCCCACGTTACACCAGAAACCCCCACTGCCAAGGACGGCCCCAGAGCCCCCACCGCCAGGCCCGAGCTCCAAGGCAAACCCCACGCGGGAAGTGACCACCCCAAGCCAGCCCAGGCCACGCCCACCCAGCCAGGACCCGGCTCGGGGGTCAGGTGCCAAACAGGAGTGGGAGGCCGGGCCAGAGAAGCCCGCAGGACAATCCGAGACCCTTGGGTCCTGCCGATGCGCGGCCTGGGTCCTGCCGGAAGCTCCCAGACCCGACCAGACCCACACGGGCCATCCTTCCCACTCTCCGCCAAACCCAACCCCTCGAACCCTGCCCAACTCAGATCTGAGCTCCCCACTGTGCCTTCGGAGGCAGCCCACCCCAGATTCCCACAGACCCTTGCTTCTCAGCTCTGGCCTCATCCCCGCCCTGGGGTGGTGCCCTCGCCCCATTCCCCAGATACCAGCCCAGGTGTCTCCCCAGGCCACGCCCCTAGTCTAAGTCCCACCCCCTCCCAGCCCCACCCCTGTGGCACCCACCATGGAAGAGAGACCCTCAGCCTCCTCCTCCTGGATGCGCTTCACCGGCTTCAGCAGGTGCTGCAGCTGTTTGTTATGCCTGGAAAGCTGGGGGAGAAGGCAGCGCAGTGGTGGGGCGGGGCGGGGCCTCGGGAAGGGGCGGGGCCTCGGGAAGGGCGGGGCTCGGGCGCCTACCTGCAGTGCCAGGATGTAGATGTTGTGGCCCACTTCTCGCGGGCTCACCTCCGAGTTCTCACGCTCTTCCTCCTGCACGTAGGCCTTCTTGATGACATCCACCTGCAGGGCAGCACCTGCTCGAACTTTGTCTTCCTGGGCAGCTGGGCCCGCCAGACTGGCCCCTTCCCAGCACACCCCTGCAGCCCTGTCCTCTGGCTTGCTGCCCCCCAGCCTCACCAGCTCCTGCGGCCGCAGGCTGATGAGGATGCGCTCGGCGTTTTCGCTGTCGTGCCGGCTCTCCATCAAGGCCAAGAGCAGCTTGGAAGCATTGTCCTGCGGTGGGCAGGGGGCACAGGCTACAGGCTCAGGGCTCCCAGTACGCACCGCACAACCCCCTCCTCTAGCTATTCCAGCTCCGGAGCCTGCCATGACCTTCCCCCACCCCAGGCTTGCTGAGAAGGGGCTGCATATCCAGCCACCCCCGTCACACCCTGCAGCCCACACTCTCAACCCCGGGCCGACACACGTGCACCGGAAGTCCGCGGTGCACCCGGGACGTGTCTGCTTCCATAGTAAGTGTGCTCCTAGTGTGTCTGCTCACAGGCACTCATGGAATGCAGCATGTGTGTTACACACGGGGAACCACACGCATCGCCCCAAGCTCGTGCACCCACAGGATGCCCACAGCGCGCCCCGCTGTGTGTGCTCAGCACGCAGGTCACATGCACACGCAGTGCGCGCCCTCCGCCGCCCCCACCTTGAGCTGCAGCACCAGGTCCATGCGGTATTTGCACAGCGGGCTGATGTCATTGAGGATGAGTGCGGTGATGATGTCGATGCCGTTGGACTCATGTGTCACGATGCAGGTCTAGCAGGAGGAAGTGGGGGACCCAGCCCCGACTCCTCAGAACCTTGGTGGCCCAGAGCCTGCAGCCTCCCTCCCACCCCACCCCGCCACTGCACCCGCACATCCACACGTCCAGTGCAGCTGGGCGCTGGGCACCGGGCGCACCTGGTTCTCGTGGCAGGGGCCCTGGCAGTACTCCGTGAGGGTCTCCAGGGTCTGGGTGATGAGGCCCACGTTGTCCTCGTTGATGTAGAGCCCCAGCAGCCCCAGGCCCCCGGTGGTGCTGCCGCACATGATGTCCAGGAACTGCAGCGTCTCGCACACCAGGTTGTAGTTGGTCTTGTTGTTCTGACAGCGCAGGAAGTTCTGCGGGGCAGACGGAGGGCATGGTGGGGCCCGGCGGGAGCCCTGGGGGGGTCTCGATGCCGGGGGTTGAGCGCCGAGCAGCTGTGCCCAGCAGGCAGTGGGCGCCAGCGCGGTGGGCCGCGCTTACCTGCAGGTCGCGGTTGTGGTTCTCGCACAGCAGCTGCAGGAAGCGCAGGATGGGCTGCATGATGAGCACCGCCGAGCCCATCTCGCTGCTCTGCGCGCGCTCGCCCGCCTCGTGCCCCCCACGCAGGCTGGGGCCCAGCGAGAATCCGGACGGGGAGCCTGGCATGGAGAAGGAGGCCACGCGGCCTGCGGGTGCGGGGTGGGGCCTGGTGAGAGGGGGGCAATGGGAGCCCTGGCCTGTCGCCCTCATGCCTGTCCCTCCCCGAGGCGCCCCTGGCTCTGTACCCTGGGCCCTGACCTTTGGTGGCGGGGTTGGCCGGCTCACGGTCCTCACGTGGCTGGCCACCCAGGTCGTTCATGTTCACGGCCACCGTGGACTTGGTCTCCTGCTGGGCCCGCTTCATGCGGTCGTGCAGCACCTTGAAGAAGCACTCTGACTTCTTGTCACTTGTCATCAGGTTATAGAAGGACTTCTGGGGGACAGGAAGACAGGAACAGTTCAGCACCCAGCCTGGCTCACAGTGCAGGAGCAGAGACCACACACCCATGGCCCCTGCCTGGCCCAAAGATACCGAGCCCTGCAGGACACAGGGAACGCCCCTCCGAGGCTGGGGGAGTTGGGGACCGTCAGAGGTGGCAGGGGAGTAAGGGCCTGAAGGAGGGCGAACCACCCCGTGCTGAGCTGGAGTCCTCGGCAGCCCTCCCAGCCCAGGCGCTGCCTCTGCTCCTCTCTGCACCTCGCACACGGCCAGAGGCCTGGCCACCCCATGACATCTGAGCCCCACCCCAAACCTGCAGCAGCTCCACCTCCCCCAGAACAAAAGCCATGGCCTCAGTGGCCACAAGGCCAGGTGATGGCTGGGCACTTCTGACCCCCAGGTGCCCTGCATGCCCCAGCTTGTGGCCCTGCCCCTCCGCCTGCTCCACCCAGTGAGCTTCTGTCCCTGTCCCTGTCCATTCCTGTAACACAGCCCCACCTCCAAGCCCTGGCCTAAGCCTGCTCTCCACACTGCCTGGGGTCAGCTGGGCTCCTGCGTCCCCACTAGGGCACAGGCACCAAGAAGACACAGATCTCAGCTCTGTCTTCTCACGATGTAACCCTCCACACCTAGAATGCCGAGATGCACGGGTGGTGCAGGGAGCCAGGGCGTCAGAGTGAGGGCAGGAGGCTAACACAGCTGACAAGGATTTTGGCGCAGGAGGCAGGGCCAAGCAGGGCACCCAAGGCTGAGCGGGACGCACAACGGACGGGGAGGCCTGCAGCCACACCCCCTCCCACATGGGCCCCTCCTCAGCAGGAAGTGCCCCCCACAAGCCTGCCACCTCCCCCGACCAACACCTGGGTCTCCGTGTTGCCCCCGTCCAGCAGGCGGATGGCCAGGCCAATGCTCTCCTGGAAGATCTTCTCATTCTTGGTGCTGGTGATGAGGTCGCACACCAGCTTGGTGGCCCCCTCCTTGTCCAGCCGGCACTGGGTGGCCCCGATCACTGACCAGTCTTGGTCCAGGCCTGGAGGTGGGGGGTTGCACTTGAGGGAGGGCTGCTGGGGTGGCAGAGGGGAGGCAGAGCCCAGGCCTGGGAGAAGAGGCAGCGGGAGGTGGACGGGCAGGCAGGTGGCACTGACCAGTGCCCATGGGGTCCGGGAGGTCCCCTCTTGAGCTGGACTTCCGGTTCTGGAGGTAGTTCTGCAGCAGCATCTTGCGGAGCTGGTTGCCCTGGGGGCGGACGGCAGTGAGAGGCCTCGGAGACCCCTCGGCAGGGCCCGTGCCGCCCGCTGGGCCCCTGCCCTTCACTCACCCGCTCCCCGTACTTGTTCTTCTTGAGCAGCATCTGCTGCAGAGTCCGCAGCACCTTCACGCACAGCTTCTCCTCCGACTCCATGAGGTCCTTGGTGTGCTGGATCAGCCTGGGGGGGAGGCTCAGCCACACTGTGCCCCTCCCCCACCTGAGCCCACAGGACCCGTCTGGGCCCGGGCCGCTGTGTCCCCGCTGCCCTGCACCCCGCCCGCCCGCACGCCCACTCACTTGGACAGGAAACCGCCGCTCTCACAGCGCTGATAGGCCTCACTGCCCTCCAGGAAGAGCAGCTCGGGCCAGTGCAGGACGTCCACCAGCACGGACAGCTCGGCCTGCACCAGGGGCTTCAGCCGCTCCTCCAGAGCCGTGATGATGTCCTGGGGCAGGCAGGGCAGGCAGGGTCACTGCCAGCCAGAGCCCCTGGTGACGGCCACCACCCTATCCACACACACAGCACCCTGTCCTGTCTGAGGGCCCTAACAGGGACCGCAGACCCTCCGGCCTGGCTCTTCTCCTGGTTAGTCTGACTCCATGTGACCCGGGGCAAACTCTGCCTTCTCCAGGCCTCTGTCTCCCACACTACGCTCAGAACCTCGCGCTTGCCAGGCAAGTGCTTACACCACCGGGCCAAGTCTCCAGCCTTACACCACCCCTTACAGACCGGCGAGGCAGCCCAGAGTGGGGAGTGATGGGAGGGGGTGCTCATAGGAGCAGGGGCTCCAGACCCCTGCCAGCCCCACCCACCAGCGGGCCAGGGCTCCCCACCACCCCAACCCCACAGGCCCACGCAGGAAGGGGCAGAACTCAGCCACCAGGCCCACCCACCTGCAGCTTCTCGATGATGTTCTTGTAGTCCCACTGGTTGGCCGTGGGGGTGACGCGCGGGAAGGTCCGGGTGGCCGTCTTGTAGCTGGCGGCGTTGCGCTGTGCGGCTGCAGCACAGCTGGCCCCGCTGCTGAGCAGGGAGCTGATGTGGGCGTCCAGGTCCATGGGCAGCGAGATGGCCCGGCCCTTGGCTGGGGGAGACCAGGGTCGGGGTCAGCACACTGCACCAAGGCTGAGGACCCTACTGGCTCCCACTTGAGGGACTGAGGAGGTACCTCGCTCCCCGCCTGGGGGAGGAAAAACTAGCTGGGATTCGGGGCTCATGCCTGTAAGCCCAGCACTCTGGGAGGCTGAGGCAGGAGGACGGCAAGCTTGAGCCCAGCTGGAGCAACTGAGCGCAATCCTGTCTCAAAACAAAAAGGATTCTAAAGCGGGCTGGGGGCGTAGCCGAGGGTCAAAGCTCTGGGTTCAATCCACAAAAGCAGCAAGAAGAGGGGTGGGGAGGTGGGGAAGGAGGGAGGGAAAGAGAAGGGAAAGAAAAGAAAAGAAAACACAGGCAGTTTCCACCTCGATTCCTCACTGACCCCTGTGTGCCCCCTGCTTCCTGCTCTGCTTCCCCAGCTGTCCCTAAAGCTGGCCAGGCCACCTCGCTGCCCAGAACCGTGTGCAAGCACAGAACACGCTCGAGCTGGACAGTGCCCCTGGGCTGTCCCCTCCAAGCGCAGACCCCACTGGAGAGGACCTGCTGACGACCACCTGGGGCAGGTGACGTGCCACGGAGGGGTGAGGCGAGAAGCATGAGGGCAGGCGCCCTGCAGCCCGGGGTGCCGAGGGGAGGGCTGGCAACTCACCCACCATGGCGAGGGTCCGGATGCAGACCTCCACGGAGCCCTTGTGCTGCTGCTGCAGCCAGGGGCACTCCAGCAGGCGCACGGTGGACTGCAGCAGCTGCACCACGATGGTCTGGTGCATCTGCAAGAGGCCACACCACGCCCTGCTGAGCTCAGGGACCCCAGGGCCAGCGCTGAGGCCCCGGGCCTGCGGTCCCACCCTGTTCCTTCCTGCTTGTTAGAAACCTGCCACTCTGTCTTCACTGATTAAACTGCACACTGTCCCCTGCCACCCTGGGACAGGCCTTCCTGTGTGACAGTACAGTGCCCCTGCCATTCCTGACCCACAGGCACTGTGAGGCAATAAATGCTTTTCTCAGCTGAACTTGGGGGCAACTCGTTACCCAGCTCCGGTAACCGTTACACCTGTGTATCCCCACGCCCTGCCATGCGACAGGGACTCTGCGCTCACCCTGCCCGCCATGCTGGGGCAGCTGAGGCCGGCAGAGCTGCTCACCTGCAGCGAGGTGCTGTTCTCGGAGAACGGGGAGCTGAAGAAGGCGTTGATGGTGTCCAGCACCACCGTCAGCACGTACTTCTCCAGGGCGGGGTCTGGCAGGCGCTTCTCCCGCTTGCTGCACACCTGGGCGAGGAGCGGCCCCAGAGGTGAGCGCGGGGGCCCGGGCTCCTGCCAGCCCCACCCCTGGGTGCCCGGAACGCACCCGCGCCATGTCCAGGGTGAAGCTCTCAAAGAGGGTCCAGATGTGGTTGCTGGTGTAGATCTCCTTCATCTCCACCTCCGTGTCCACGTAGCAGTGGTTCACGAAGTTCACGTAGGCCATCTTTACCTGGGCACAGGGGCGCAGGTTGGGCACGCACAGAGCCACACGTGGTCCCCACTCCTGCACTGTCTGTCCCCAGGCCCGGGTCCCGTCCGCCTCCGCAGCCTCCCTACCGCCCCACCTCGGTGATGCAGTCCTCGTGGGTCACCACGGACACCACGTCCTCCAGCGGCAGCAAGGACGTGCACTTGATCTCCGTGTAGACGTTCTTGCCCTCGGCGCAGGCGGCCAGCAGGTCCACCAGGGAGATGTGGTACATGAGGGGGCTGTGGTCCTCCACACCGTCGCGGGCAGCCTTCATCATGTCCAGCAGGTGGGCCAGCGAGGCCTTGTCGTTGTAGAACACGACCACGTCATCGCCCGCGTTGGTCAGCTGTGAGGGGGCACGGGTGGCAGACCCTCAGCCCGGCTGCCCTGGGCCCCGCAGCTCTGTGCGTGGCTTCCCGGGAGGGGATAGGGCTCTGACCCCGGGGGAGCCTTCCCTGCTCGAGCGGGGGCTCCTGCCAAGTCACCAGGACCCCCGCCATCTCACCCCTGACGGCCCGTCCCTACCCCCTCTGGGACTCCAGCATAGGTTTTTATTTTTCCTGGGTTGTTTTTTTTTATACTGGGAATTGACCCAGGGCCTTTGCAGTGAGCTACCTCCCCACCCCTTTTCACGTTTTATTTTGATGCTAAGCTGAAGATGCCCAGGCTAGATTTAAACTCTCCACCCCCTGCCTCAGCCTCCCAGCATGTTGCGATTACAGGGAGCCACACCACACCCAGCCCCGGTGCAGAAGTTAAACCCTGTGGCACACACTCTGCAGCCCTCTGCTGCCCGCAGTCTCACCCTTCCCAGGGAGTGGGCCGTGAGGTCCCCAGAGCGTCCCTGATATCGCGGGCTCACCCCTCCTCCCCGCTCCTCAGCCCACCCAGCGCCGGCCCAGGGCCCCACGCGTGGCCCTCACCTCGGTCATGATCATGTCCTGGCACTTCTTGACGTACTTGCCCTCGGCCTTGATGACGGTGTGCAGGAAGTCCAGGTACTGCACGTGGCGCCCGTGCGTGGCCAGCAGGTGCACGAAGTGCTGCAGCACGGGCTCGCCCACCTCCGAGCAGAGCTGGTAGTTGTTCAGGAAGATGTGCTGCATGGTCTCAGCCTCCAGCAGCTGCGGGCAGGCCGGCGTCAGAACGGGGTCCGGCAACGCACCCCCCAGCTCAGCTGCCCTGCGCCCTGCCTCCTCACCCCTGGCGTGAGGAAGAGGTGCAGGTGCTTGTGCAGCAGGGCCTGGTTGCCCGGGTTGCCGGCGCAGAACTTCTGCAGGAACTGGTGCGTGTAGCGCAGGATCTCCAGCATCTTGGCGTCACCCTGAGCAGCACAGGAGGTGCTGGGCCCACCCAGGTCTCCGGGAGGCACAGGCGGCCAGGGCTTGGAGGGGTCAGGAGGGAGAAGGGCGAGGGGCACGGGCCAGAGCTCAAGGAGGCCACGACTGGACTCAGGGCCAGGTGAGGTGAGGCGGGGGCAGGGGAAGCCCCGGGTGAGCTGCAGCAAACCACAGCCCCAGGGGGTCAGGCAGGGAAGGCGGGGTCAGAGGTCAGGATGAGGCTAAGCTTGGACTCAGGCCCCAGGGAGGCAAGGTAAGGTCCCTACAGAGGGTCCTGTCAAGGCCAGCCCGGCAACCTGTGTACAGTGTGGGTGGGGTCAGGCTTTAAGGTGGAGCTACCTGGGGGTCAGAAGTCAAAGGTCAGGGTCACCTTATCGTAGGGGATCTGCAGCAGGTCCAGCATGACCTTGTGGGCGTCCATGTTCTTCAGAAGCCGCTGCTGCTTCTTACGCATCTGCTCCCCGACACCACACATCTTGTTCAGCCGCTCCAGGATCTGGGGGGGGTGTGAGTGAGGCTCCCCCTCCCTACTGGCTCCCCAGTCCCAGCCCACCCCGCTTACCGCAGGATAAGGGGTCACGCAGCTCAATCAGCTCATTACAGCCGGCAGGGAGGCACCCACAGCCCAACTCCCACCCACCCATAAAAGTAAACAGAACAAGATGACGGCAAAGTGGAATTTCATTAAGCTCCCTGGCTTTAAAATAATTCCATCCACGGGCTGGGGATTTAGCTCAGTGCCATAAGCTCCTGCTTTGCAAGCATGTAGTCATGAGTTCGACGATCCCCAGTACCAAAAAAAAAAACCCCAAAATAATTCCATCCAGCCCCGGCACAGCCGCTGTACCAGGCCAGCAAAGCTGGGAGACCTCAAGGGGCCCTGCGGAGCCCAGCCCAGCCCCCGCCAGCCACTCACGCCTTTGACGATCTGGTAGTTTTCACTGCCCTTCTCCCCCACGGCCTCCTCGTCCGCCCGGCCCTGGGGGCAGAGAGAGGCTCGGGTCACGGTGGGCGTCCTGGGACGGCCCCCTGCCCCAGCTCGCTGCCCCGCCGCACACCTCCTTCTTGTCCTTGGCGGTGGCCGCCTCGCCCTCCTCGCCCTTGCCGCTGCCCTTCTTGTCCACCCACAGCTCTGACTTCTCCACCATGGTGCGCAGCCGGTCCAGCTCCGACTTGATCACCTTGTAGTTCTCCACATCCTGGGCCGAGATCAGCAGCTGCACCTGCGGGCGGGGGCGGCCTGGCTTGTGGACAGGCACCCCAGCTTCACGGCGCCTGGCAGAGCTCCAGGCTCCCCCTGGGCTAGGTGTCACCCGGCCACCGCCGCACTCCCTGCCCTGAGCTGCCACGTGACCTGGCCTCCCGTCACCGGCTGCTGTGGCCTGTCCTGTGCTTACACTGGTGTCACGGGGCAGTGGTAGAGAGGGACCTGAACCCTCAACCGGGGCCTGTGTCTGACGCCCATCTTCCCTCCTCAGGGCTAATACTTGAGGGAGGGAAGCTCCCTGTGCCTCGATCTCCCCAGCCCGCAAGGACTGTGGCGACCCCAGGCGGCAGTGAAGGTGCAAACCCAGTGCCTGGCTCACAGGGAGCCTTGGCCAAGAGCCAGCTCCAGGCAGCGCAGGCATCTCACACAGAGCCGTCAGAGGGCAGGACACCACGGTGACACCACGGTGACAAACTCCAGGGCCTCAGCACCCACAGCTCTCAACACAGGAAGTGTTTGCCGACCACAAAGGGCCGGAGGGAACAGCAGCCTCGAAGCCAGGCCAGGGGAGCCATGGGCAGCCAGAACCCGGACAGCCCTGAGTCACACTGAGAACCCCCAGCGTGCACCTCAGGTCTCACCCCACGCCCTGAGCTCCTTCGCCCCATTGGCCCAGAGCTCCCGGGGACCCGTCGGTCACCTGCTTGAAGGTGTGCATGGCCTCCTGGCGCTGGCTGAAGTGCTTGAAGAGCAGCTGCAGGGCGCCCGAGACCAGCGGCGGGTAGTTGTGCATGGTGAGGTGGATGAGCACGCGCAGGAAGGTGCGGCCGCCCTCGTCGTCCACCTCCAGCATGCTGCTGGTCTTCCTGGGGGTGCACGGGTGGGCGGGGCGTGGGCGGGAGCTCTCTGCGGCCCACAGGGTCAAAAGCTGCTATTTCCCATCCGAGTGCAAATAGCCGGTGCCTCAGCCTCCCAAGGGACCCTCGTGTCCCTTGGGGCCACCCTTGATTAAGCACCTAAAACAGGGACCCTTCCTAGGGGGCACAGAGGCCCCGTCACCTACGCCAACACCCCATGCACAGAGTGAGAAAACATCTGTCTCTGTCTTTACCAGTCTCTGAGCCAAATGCAGCACTGCCTTCAATGAGGTCCGAGTCATACCCGTAAGTCTGTCCCCAGCAAGGGCAGTCTGTCCCCAGCAAAAATCACGGACGTTTCCCCAGCACCGTGAGCCTCCCTCTACACTTCCACTCCCCAGGGACGGTTCTAATGGCACCCAGGGGCGCAGCCTGACAGCAAACATGCTAGCACAGAGGCAGGGGTATCACTGCAGCTTCCCGTTTGCTTCCTCTGTATTGTGACAACCACGGTTCGATGCCACCGGGCTCTCTGGGATGCCCTGGGCTTTACTGTATTAATTTCTCAAATGCCTTCTGAGAAGGGGTCTGTGGCCACGCTGGACACCCACAAAGGCCAGGGCACAGACTGGGCCTCTCAGGGCGGCAATTGGGCATACGACTCCACCCCTTCTTCCAGCTGCAGGACAGGGGACATCTTTCCAGCCAGGTGTCCCAAGCCCGGCTGCAGAGGCAGGGAATAACCAGGCTGCCTGCAGCCCAAGTGGCCCCCAGGCCCACCAGCCCAGGTGAGAACCACCACCCGGCCCAACCGCCCCAGGCTCACCCCACACCGAACATCGCCTCTGCCTGCTCCCCGATGCGGTCCAGGTTCATGTTGGCAGCTGCGGGGGCAAGAGGGGCAGATGAGGTGCAGGGTAGGCCCACATCCAGGAAAGGTTCCCACAGAGAGAACCCCGAGGCACCCCCTGGCTTGCTGGCCTGGCAGCCCTTAGCTGGCCACGTCCAGGACAGATGCAGCCAGAATCTCCAAGCCGAGCCACCGGGAGGTGGGGGAGCTGGTCTGGCTGGTCTGGCTGAGCAGAGACTTTGGATAAATCCTTGCGCCTCTCTGGGCTCAGTTTCCCCAGTCAGGGGTGGAGAGGATTCCAAGGCCAGGAAGAGGAGAGGCATCTGCGGACTGGAAAACGGCCAGGCCAGGGCACCGGCCCGCAGTGCCCGCCCACCCCGTGCCCGGCCGCAGGGCAGGCGAGCGGGCTCACTGGTGGAGTCGAAGGCAGGCGCCGTGCCGTCGGCCCCGCTGTCCTGCATGGGAAACACCTCCACGAACTCCTTCTTGAAGACGGACAGCAGGTAGGAGATGCGGTAGTCCAGGCGCACGTTGAGGATGAACTGCGATGGGGGGGAGTGAGGGCCCAGCTGCGGCGGGAGGCGCTTCCTGCCCCTCGAGGGGTGACGAGGACCCCAGGTGGCCTGTAGCACCCTGGGCTTCAGGGATGCTCTGCATGTCAGGACAAAGTAATGGACGCCCCCTCCCCAGGGGACCCCCAGCCAGCTGCGCCCAGGGGCAGGGCCTGGCCCCTCCCAGCAGGGGGCACACCCTTCCCTGCCCCCCACCTTGTCTCCCAGCCTGAGGACCCTGAGAGGAAAAGGAACTGCACCCCCCGGTCCACAGCCCACTCCTCATCCTGTCCTCTGCCACACAGACCCTGGGGCTCTCAGGGACAGGAAAGTGAGGCATAGGGACACAGGGTTTGCCCCTGACTGGCCTCCATCCCCACAGGGCACGGTCTGGACACACTGCAGGGCGCAGACACGGAAACTGGAGGATCAGAAGCCTCTGCGCACACTCCCCAACTGCACCCTGGGCCGGCTGGGTCCTCATGGGGGCGGCTTCCCATCGCATGGTGACCACACAGGTCTCCTCCCTCCTAAGGACCCAAGCCCCTGCCCCCGGTGTTGCTGGGAGTCAAGGTGAGCCCCCAACGGGGTGAATAAATCTCCAACTCTACAGAAGCTCTGTGACCCTGGAGCCCCCGCCCTGCTCCCCTCAGCCAGGAATGAGATGGGCCGGGGTCTGTCACCGACTGGCCCCACCTGCAGGATATCCAGGATCTTAAGCTTGGTCTCCATCACCACGATGGCCTCGTTGTTCTCGAACTTGCTCCTGTCCAGGGGCTCGGGGGTGCCGGCACTGACAGGCAGGCTGGGGCCGCCAAAGACGGACTGCTTGCGGCTCAGCACCATGGTGGACATCATGTGCCCCACGCCCTGGATGGAGCGCCGCACGTTCTTGCCTGTAGGGAACGCGGAAGGGTTGGGGTGCGGCAGGGGCTGCGGCAGGGGCCACAGACTGCCTGGGGGTGCGGTGCAGGGCGCACACTGTCCCCATCAGCGCAGGGCCGGGCTCGCCAAGGGAGGGACAGCGCTAACCCAGGAGGCTTCCTGGGGGAGGTGACAGGGCAGGTACTGACAGCAACTTGCCAGACCACCGCGCACGAGCAGGCACCCCCTGCTCCGGCCCAGGTTGGAGCCCACAGATGCCCCTTGACGCGGCCAGGAGGAGGAGGTCACATGGGGGCTGGAGGAGGAGACTGCCGAACCCAAGGGCAGCGGGTGGCCGCGCAGGGGAGCGCCTCACCCCCGGGGTCCTCGTAGGCCTGCAGCATGGCCGGGGGGCCCTGCACGCAGTCGATGATGCCCAGCAGCGTGCGTGTGAGGCGCAGTAGCTCGCTGAAGCTGTAGAAGCCGAAATAGATGAGGTTGTGCGCCAAACTGACCACCTGCGAAGGGGCGGGGCCTTGTCAGGGTGGGCGGGGTCTCTATGTGGGCGGGGCCGAGACAAGGTGTGAGTCATGGGATAGGGCTGCTGTGGATCTGGGAGGCGCTGACCTTTCCCAGGGCGCACCTCACCCTCCAACCCCGTAACCCGCCACTTTGGGAGGCTGAGGCGGAGGAGGGCAAGCTCGAGCCCAGCCTGGGCAACTTAGCAACTTATTGAGACTGTCTCAAAAAAAAAAAAAATGCAAAAAGGGCTGGGGGTGTAGCTCAGAGCAAAGGGTCTGAGATTCGATCTCTCGTACCCCGAAAGAAATAAACAGCTACAGCTGGGGAGTCCTGGCCATCTGTGCGCCCCCCCCACGCTGGCTGAGGGCACGGAGGAAAGCGGGGTGCCGACTGAGGCTCGCGTGGGGCGGCCGAGCCCACCACAGCCGCCCACCTCGTAGGTGAGCATGTTCTTCTCCTCGTTGGCGAAGGGCACGGCCTCGCTGACCACGTTGTTCAGGTAGTCCTCCACGAACTCCATGGTGCTGGCGAACTTGTTCTTCTTGTCGTCTCGGGAGGCGTTGAGGTTGGAGTCGTAGCTGGAGTGGAGGAGGCGGCGGGGTGAGGGTCCTGCGCGCCACCCTGGTCCTGCCCGCCCCGCCCCTCCGCCTTCCCACCGCCCTCTCACTCCTTGATGGTGATGGCCGTGGGGATCTCGGTCCAGAGGCGGGCGAACTTGACAGGCGTGACCAGCTCCTGGGGGTCGCGGTCCACGTGCACGTGCAGCATCAGGTGGCAGAAGGAGGCTCGCAGGTCGAAGGGCAGCATCTCGTCCGCCATGCACAGGAAGATGAGGTCCACGCCCAGCTGCTGGGAGATCTCATCGATGGCCAGATACTGGCGGTCCAGGCACATGCGGGCGAACAGCTTCAGCTGGTACCTGCAGGGCGGGGAAGGTGAGGACCCAGAAGGCACGGCTGTGGGAGTGGCCAGCACGGGTGGGCCACGGGTGCTGAGGGCCCAGGGCCACTAAATGGCCGAGGCTTCTGGGAGGCTGAGGCAGAAGCGTTTAAGTTCGAGTCCAGCTTGGGCAACATAGCAACTTAGCAAGGCCCTGTGTCAAAATTTTGTAAAAGTTTGCGATGTGCCTGGTGTGGTGGTGCACGCCAGTGATCCCAGCACTTGGGAGGCTGAGGCAGGAGGATCACCAAAAGTTCGAGGGCAGCCTGGGCTAGTGAGTTCAAGGTCAACTTGGGCTGCATAGTGAGACTGTCTCAAAAAAGCAAAAATAAATAAATGAATAAATAAGAGCTGTAGCTCAATCCCTAGTACTGGGGGGCAAAAAAATGTGGCGGAGGGATTTGGCAGAGACTACGCACTAGCCACCACAACTGGAAGCACCCGGATGTAATGGCAGACGGAAGCTACGGGAAGCACCCGGATGTAAAGGCGGAAGGAAGCCAATATGTGTGATGAGTCAATGCAACTGTCCTCTCTCGGCTCAAAACACTCTGGCCCAGCCAGAACAGGTCTCTACAGGAAAGGGGTGGCCAGAGAGGACGGAGAGTGGGGCGTGCGGCCTAGATGCGAAGATGGCTCTGCTCCGGACCATGTCACAACACAACCTCTTCTAGGGGACCATGTTACTCCAGTGGGCTCTGTAGCCCGACAGACGGGGCGGGAACTGGGGTTCGCTGTCCTTTCTCTGTAGCCTCTGGTGAGCTCCCTAACCTCTCTGTGCTTCTGCTCTTCCAGCTTACAAGGAGGGCGATGGTAGGCAGCGTGAATCAAGGGGTCAGTGGGGTGCTGAGCGCAGTGGCTGGTACATAGAGGGTGGTCAGAAGGGCCATCGCTGTGTTTGGGTCAGGCTTTTTTTTTTTATGCCAGCAATCTAACTCAGGACCTTGTGTGTGTGGGAGGTTGCTGCCAGGAATTGAATTCAGGAGTTTGCACTTGCCAGGCAGATGCCACGTCACTGAGCTATACCCCGGCACCGCGTTTCTTTTCTATTATATTCATTCATTCATTTTGGGGAGTGCTGTGATTGGACACAGCACCTCCACACCGAGCTACATGTCCAACTCTTATTTATTTTGAGACGGGGTCTCACTGGGTCACTAAGCCACCCACGCTGGGCTCGAGCTTGTGATCCTCCTGCCTCGGCGTCCTGGAATGCCGAGGTTAGGTCTCTCTGCAGCGGGGGCCCTGCGCGGCCGCCCAGCCCCGGCGGGCACCTGTAGTAGCTGAGCACGTTCTCGTCGTGGGCGTTGCCCGCGCGCGCCTCCTGCGCCAGCTGCCGCACGCTCTTCTCGTGGCGCTCGTTGTTCTTATCCGTCCACGTGAGCCACACCTCCTCCTCTGCGTACTCGATGCTCAGGTACTCGTGCGACTGGGCCATCTCCTTCACCGGCCGGAGCCTGCGGAGGAGGCACCCGTGGGACCTCTGCCCCTGGGCCAGCCCCGCCCTGAACCCCGTAGCTCCCGAGCGCGGGCCCCGCCCCCGCGGTGCCCGGATGGTGCCGGCTCACTCGGTCCGGATGAGGATGTCGCTGTTCTTGGGGTCCAGCACACACTTGCAGATGAGCTCCTGGGTGACAGGGATGGCGACGTGGTTGGACACACACAGGTCCGAGAGGTAGTCCAGGAACCTGGGGTGGCGAGAGCAGGCCGGGAGGGGCTCAGGCGCCTGCGCCCGTCACCCAGCAGGGGTCACTAGATTGGGCTAAACCCCGGAAGGTCCCTGAGAGGGGCTGCT
>PVJX010013684.1:0-46754 GCA_004027295.1 Dolichotis patagonum | reverse complement strand
CCTATATAATATAAAGTTGGAAAATCTAGAAGAAATGGTCAAAGTTCTGTACACATGTAACCTACTAAAACTTAACCAAAGGAATATAAAAAATCTGAGTAATAAATAATAATGAATAGTGAAATTTAATTAGTAATAAAAAGGTTTGCCTCAAAGAAAATCCTAGGATCATTTCACCTTACTGCTAAATTTTACCAATAAAGAAGAAATACCACCAACACTTGTCAAACTAGTTTATAGATTGAAATAAATGGAGCCCTTTCAAACTCATTCTATTAGGCCAATATCACACAGATACCAAAATCTGACAAGGACACAACAAAAAGGAAAACTGTATGTCAATATCCTTGATGAACATAGACACAAAAATCCTCGACAAAACATTACCAAGTTGAATTCAACAGAACATTAAAAAGATTACACACAATGATCAAGTTGGTTTCATTTCAGAAATGCAAATATGGTTCAACATAAGCAGATCAATAAATATGATACACACATGAACAGAATAAAGGATAAAAAATCATATGATCACCTTAGTAAATCAGAAAAATATATTTGATAATATTCAACATCCTTTCATGAGAAAGGCTCTGAGCAAATTTGTTGTATATGGATCATGCATCAACATAATAAAGGATATATATGACAAATTCATAATTAACAGCATCTTGAATGGGAAAAATTTTGAAGTATTTACTCCAAGTTCAGGGACTAGGGTATCCATCTCACTGGTTTTGTATAATACAGAATTTTTAGCCTGAATAATTAGTTAAGAACAAGACGTAAAAGACATACCAGTAGGAAAGACAAAGTCAAATCATCCCAAACCTGCTGATGATATGAGTCCATACACAAAACATCCTAAAGACTCCAACAGAGTCTACTATAAATGATAACTGAATCTAGTGAAAGTATTGGAATATAAAATCAATGTACAAAGACATCAGTAACTTTTCTCTATAACAACAAAAAAGCTTGCTGAACAAAGAAAATCAAGACAGCAATCCCATCCACAGTAACTTCTTTCCTAAATACCTAGGGATGATCCTACCCAAAGGAGTGAAAAACTTCTAAAATGAAAATGAGAAAATACTGAAGAAAGAAATTGAAGACACTCAAATTAAATAGTAGCTATGTGTGTGAACTGGAAGAACTAATTTTGTTCAAATGTTCATACCACTCAAAGTAATCTACAGATTGAGTACAATGGCTGTTCAAAAATTAAGGAAATTCTTCATAGAACCAGAAAAAAAATCTTAAAATTAATATGACTACAAATATTCAAAATAGTTGAGGAAAAAGAGCAGAGAAGAAGGCATCACAATGACTGGTTTCAAGGTATATCATAAAGCTGTAGTAACCAAAGCAAAACAGTATCTGCATGAAGCCAGATACATAGACAATAGTGAAATAGAATAGCAACCCCAGAAAGCCCATGCATCTATAAACAACTGGCTCTCTTCCACGAGGGTGCCAATAACATATAAAAAGAAAGGACAGAGTCTTCCACAAATGGGGCTGGGGAAAATGGAAACCCATATGTAGAAGTCTGAATCTTGATCTTTATTTCTCATCTTAGAAAAATCAACTCAAAGTGAATAAAGGACTTTACTTAAGACCTAAAACTCTGAAACTAATGAAATTCAACAAATGGGAAACACATAGAGACTCTGGTACAGGCAATGATTTTATAGATAGTATCCCAGAAATTACAGAAAACAAAAGCAAAAACTGACTAATGAGATTATATTAAACTAAAAAGCTTCTCACAACAAAGGATAACAATAGAGAAAAGGGACAACTTACACAATAGGAAAATATTGTCAGTTTTCAATCTGAAAGGGTTAATATCCTGAATATATAAAAGAACTAAAAAACTCAACAAAACAAAAACTATCTAGTTAAAAAGGATAAATGGTCTGTCTGAATCACTACTTGTGAACAGGAGTACAAATAAACAATACAAATATCAGAATATGTTCAAGATCATTAAGCATCAGGGAAACACAAGTAAAAACTGCATTAAGATGCCGTCTCACTACAGTTAAAATGGGTATTACTGAAAGCAAAACAAAAACAGAAACAAAATCCCCAAATACTGGCAAGGATGTGGAGAAAATAGAAGTCTTTTACACTGTTAAGTGAAAATGTAAATTAGTATAGTCATTACAGAAAGCAGTATAGAGCATTCTCAGAAAACTAAAAATAGATTTACCATATAATCCAACTTCCCACTTTTGGATATATACTGAAGAAAAATTAAGTTAACACACCCCAAAAATACCTACATGCTCATGTTTACTACAACACTTTGCATAATAGGTAAGATGCAGAATCAGCCTAGGTGCCCATAAACAGAGGAATATTTAAAGAAAATGCAACACATGCTATTATTCAGACCTAGAGAACAATAAAATCATATTACTTGCAGGAAAATGGATAGAACTGGAGGTCATCATGTTGAGTGAAAAAAGTCAGACATAGGAAGACAAATATTGTATGTTCTATCTATTATGTTATAATTATCAGAGACTGGGAAGGGCTTTGGGATTCAGGGGTTGAAGGTGGTAAATTGGTGAATGTATATGATTAATACACATAGTGTGAATGTATGATAAAATCACAGTAAATTCCACTAATTTGTGCAACAAATGTGTTCATAAAATAAAGTTAAAAAACTCTCTATATTAATGAAGAGCAAAGAAGTGAGGGTTAGAACAAGTATATATCAAACATATACACATAAACTAGACTTGGCTGGTGCACGCACTAGTTTTGTGACACTGGACTGTTACTTAACCTATGTTTCAGTTTGTACATCTTTAAAATAAGGCTGCTACTTTAGAGGCTTGTGGGCAGGATTAATTAAGTTCTTGCTTTGAAAGCACTTACAACAGTACTTGGCACTTATAGTGACATACAGTAATTATTATCTGTACCAAAAAGAACCCTTTTGCACTAAACTATTATAATTCCATAAATAATTGTTTGATGATAAAAGGTAGAATTTATAAGAATTACAAAATAATTTAGGTTTGCAGTTATATCATCTTCTACTTAAATATTAAAATGGTCACTTTTCATGGAGGTTAACCAGTGCCAGTAAATACTTTCACTGGCTTAGAAGTGTTTTTCATTGGACAAGAAGTATGACTTGTGTAGTTGGATGAACTCTTGAGCATGGAGACGAGTGAACACTGAGTATTTATAAGGATTCAACTTTGTTTCTAAAACATCTGGAAAGAATCTCTTAAGGGAGTTGCTCTACCTTGTTTTCTTTCAAGTTTATAAACTGTATTTAAGCAAAAAGCAAAGTATCCTGAGGGTACGTGTCACAGCTTTCTTTTCTATCAGCTGAAGTTAACTCGCCATGAACTGCAAATTTATGAAGACTGTCTTTGTCTCATGACCTAAAACTAAGGTTTATACTAAGGAAAGAAGTCACTCAATAAATAGAAAAGGAATCTCATTCTGTTACAGGCAGTTGAGCTAGTTAGAAATATTATAGGCTGTCAGACAGGGTTAGGCCCTCGAGGAAGCTAGCACAGAGGACCAGATGTCTGGTGACATCTGCAGAGATGCACACCTCTTGCTGTGGGCCAGATCTCAAGACAGAAGGCAAAACAAATGCAACCACACCCTAAGTATATACATTAGGGATTAGGTATGGATCACCTAGAAAAGCCAGAAGTCACCATCCCAACCCCCTACAGGAAGAGTCATTGATCCATAAAAATACTCATTTGCTACCTGACTGGCTTCCCCATTTGTCCCGAATTTGGTCAATTCTGCCTGAACAGTTAAACATAACTGGTCGGCCATAGCTCTGTCCCACCTCATGCCCACCTGCCTTGTGAGTTCCCAGTTTTCTCCACCTTAGACCTGCCTCACCTCATGGTTTTACTCTATCAAAATCCCTAGATAAGACAGAATCTTTGGCAACACACTCAGAACTCCTTCTGTCTTTCTCTCAGACAGAAGCTTTCTTTCTCTCAGTAAATATTTCTACTCTTAACCTCCGTTGTCCCTAAAATTCATTCTTTGATTTTAGAGAACACGAACTTGTGCTGGGCATATAGTAGTAGGCTGGGAATTCCATTCCCCTATATCAATTCCAGGTGAGCACTTAGTGAGGACTGAAATAAGGGCTGAGAGCTGGGTTTAAAGTTCATCTCTCAAAATGTTTTTATAATCCATGAAGAGAAAAAATAAAGGGATGTTGATAGTCATGATTTGAGAAGAGATCGCATACTATGGAATTGTCAAAAAATCTTGAACTCAGAAATTTAGATCTTTATTTTTCCATTCTTTAATGTCTTTTCTCATAGGTTATCTTCTCAGAAAAGACAGTCTATGAAAACTAGCAACTTCCACGTCTGCGCGGTTTGCTACTGAAGGACATACCATTTGAGATTGCCATTCACGGATAAACTGTGTTTGGACAGGTGGTGTCATTAGAAAAGGTAGTTAAATGTAGAGGGATGGAAAGGGCAAGCAAAGAGGAAGGAAACTGTAGCAGTAGTGCTACACTAAACATTGGAGACAGAATCATGAGCAAGCCATGAACAATTCTCTAAGAGAGAATTTTTTATTAGGAAAGACAGAAAATAAGCAAGAAGAAAACTAGGTACATGAGCAGCACTGTGAATGCAAATATAAAGAAGATGAGAAAATGGTGGTGAGATAGGTTTGGGGTGGGCTGAGGACAAAGTTGTCAATTTTTATAGCACTGTCATCACCCAGGTCTTTATGAACAGGTGTCACATGAACAAACAATTGAAGCAGTGAAAAAGTGAAGATCTAAATTTCCTGGATAAAGAGAATAGTAGATAGCAGAGGTCTGAAATGAGAAAACAAGAATGCTTGTATTGCTGGAACACAGTAATAAGAAGTACTATGATAGATAAGGCAAGAAGGGGAGGTAAATTCTAGATTACCAAGAACCAAGTAAGCCATGTACGTAGAAGTTTAAGTTTTATTAAACAAGAGATCACTGAAAACTTTAAACAGAAAACCAGTAGGACCCAATTGACATTTATGATAATAGAAACCACTTTGTATTCCTGTAGAAAAGGAAGGAGTAGAGAAGGATGATAGCAAGAAAGATACTGGATTGGTTTTGGATAGACAGTGTCATTATGGCAGATAATGCCTGGTCACAGGGTTGAAGCTTTGGTAGGCTTCCTGCCAGACCAGATGTTAATTTCCTAGCTTTTATTTCATGGGCAATCATATAGGATCTCAGGAGAAGGTTCAGAGCACCTGGGAAACTTGGTAGGCTCAGGTAGTAACTAAGAAGCCATACCAGCTGGCCAGAAGTGACTCAATATTTGCACAACTGGTTCAGTTGTACATATGTATCCTGGCTGGCTCAGCCCTGGTCTTGACTGGAAATTTCAGAGGTGGTAAGAAGTCATCACATTTGGGATTTCTTTTGAAGACAGAAAATACCAACAGATTTTCAGATAAATGTTATGTGCAAATAGGACCCAATCTTATAAAAATGAGTTTGATAAGATTTGGTATTAACATTTGCTACAAACTCTTCTAACATCTATTATTTTACTTTATGGTTTCATTAAATAATGTTTTAAAATTATGTTCCTTTGTTTACATAGTTCTATGGATTATATTAAATTACCTGTTCCACATTTGAGCTAATCACTCATAGTCTAAGTGGTAGACATAGTCAGAAATGTATATATAGATAATATTTTATTTGAAGTAACTACTGAATTCTTATTAGATGCTCATCACTATGTATAGTAGAAGAGATCCAATACTGAATTACAAAGCCTCTGCTTTTGTGTTTCTTCAAGTTTGGAAGAGCAGTTTCCAATAGTTAACTTTGATCTAAGTATCTTTTATGCCCTGAGTAACCATCATATTTCCTTGCAACTATGAATCACTAGGTTCATTAATGCCTAAATTTCCGTGATTGACATAAATCAGTTTCCTTCTTAGGGCTCTAGTGCTGGGCATTTCTCCAGGTCCACATTCTGAAGCACTTTGCTAACTATTAGAGTGCAGTAATTACTCAGTTCACAAATACTTCTGTTCATGGACAATTCGCTTCCATTGGTGACCTCCACATAAGGTGACCTCCGCATAAGGTGACCAACACGGCTTCAGTCATATTTCTCTGGAAACATGGAAGGAGTTAAATTGGTGAACTGAGGTACCACTCTGGCTTCCTTCCAGATCACACAATGCTTATTACTTTCACACCCTCCCATATTCAAATGTATGCGTCTTGCATCTCAACATCTGAGACAGCAACTAGAATAGGTGGAAAAGCAAGGCTGTATCTTTCAGGTATTTGTAATGATGAAAAAATTTGTGGAAAGAATGTTGGACATTGATTCTGAAGTTTGAGTTAGCCTGATTTCTACTATGGAGGCTTTCATTTTCTCATCACAAAGCATAAACAATAAAATGTGTCCCATTGTAGTTTTGAGTAATAGTTTAACTATTGTAAGTGTGTATTGTAAGGCTAAGTGTCTTTACAAATCTAAGCTATTATAACTGGTTTATAATATTTATTATGATAATTTTAATGCTTTGTTTTCAAGAAATACACATTCATTAATGGGAGGTGACAGATATCTAATAGTAACTGACAGGTAGCAGAAAATGAATACAGGTGTGCATTCTCAGATGATATGCAATTATGATTAAGGGTAAGGAATATAACCTATCTGTGTTCTGTGTGTTCTTTATCTCAAAAGAATTGAGTACAATGCAGTATCTTAGGTAGCAAATATTTCAGTGTCATATAATTGTATTTAGGTATTTTTTCCATGTAGGTCCCAAGATTATGTTTCCCTATTCTTCCATTAAAATAAGAAAAAAGAAAAAAGAATTCCACTTCAAGTAAACTCTTTTTGTTTTAGTTTCTTGGAAGCTCATACAATCCAAGTGAACCCCAGCACTGTGGAAAAACTGTGTGCAGGAAACTGTATCTTCTCAAGTATAGGATTAAATATTTATATAGCTTAATTTTCTACTGCATTCTTTTGTTTGTCTATAGTATAATAAGCTGTTGTTAATAATCTAATTAATAATAAGATTTCTGATAGAATTTTGAACTGTTCCTTGAACTTGGTAAATGTGTATTTATGAATGCATGACCACAGAAATCACTTTTTAATCGATGTAGGAAAATCAGATGTAACTAATAAAACTTAAATAGGATTGAAATCCCTCATCAACAGTTCTGACTACCTATCATATTAGCTTCAATTTGTCATATTCAAAGGTACCTCTTTTCCCTTGAATAATCACACTCATAAATATTTTAATCTTATTGAGGTCAGGTAAAAAATTTATTGCACCAAAAATAATTCTACAATGTCTTAGCTTGTCAATCTAAAGAGTAAAATACTTTCACTGAGTTCCTAGTTCCTAAGGATTATTTGTGGAAGCATTTGGAAGCATCAAAAATTTTCAAATGACATTATTTAAAATACTGATGCGATAAAGACATCTGTGTTAGAGGATACTAAGACTTACTATTGTTAAAATGTCAGTAATGATCTAAGATTCAATGCAATTCCTATCAAAATCCCAATGACATTTTAATTTTTATCAAAATAGAAAAAATATAACTACATATGGAATCACAAAAGACCCTGAATAAGCAATAGATCTTATAAAGTACAAGTTGAAGGCATTATCCTTCCCAATTTCAATGTATTTCACAAGTTTATAATAACTAAAACATATAGTACTGGCACAAAGAGTTCATAAAAATTTATACACATTTCAGGAAAAGAAAAACTTGTATAAATATTTTAATTCTAAATTTATTGAGATATGAGTACAAGCTACCTTTGACTACTATAATTGCAAGAGGTACTCAAAATGGTAGCCAGTAGCTTCCAGACGTGTGTTAATATGACAAACTGCTGCTCAAGTAAGCTTGGTCATTGAGATTGCTGCACATGTATTTTCAATTTCTTCTCTAATTTCTTCTCCAATTGTATAGTGGGTTTTCTGTGATATATGGCATCCGCTAGGATACACCATACAAGGATAATTCATTTGTTGAAAAAATATTACTATTTTTCTTTTCCTGAAGCATGTAAACATTTTTTGGTGGATTCTGTATAAATAACTTCTGAGTATGTCCGGGTGGGTCATGAAAGTGTTATATAGGTGTCTATGTGTAATACCTTGTCTCTTCCTCTGTCATTCTTCCCCCACTCTGCTTCCTGGCTGTCATGAATAAGCAGCTCTGCTCCACTCCCAGTCTGCTATGATCCTGCCTTGGACCTCGCTGACCATGGACTGAATCTCCTGAACCTATGAGTCACGTTAAACCCTCCTGTTTTAAATAGTGACTGTGAGGTATTGTGTCTCACTGACAAGAAAGCTAACTAATACCATTGGAAATTAAAAAAACAAAACTGTGGTTGGGGATTTAGCTCAGTGGTATACTTCAGTGCCTGCCTTGCAAGTGCAAGGTCATGAGTTCAATTACAAAACAAAAACAAAAATAAAAACCCCACAAAACTCTTCATCTTTATAGCAAAGACTTAAAGGCTAGCACTAGATACTTTTGATAGTGGACTCTAGCCAACATTTAATGAACTAATATGAACTCTGCACAAATTATTAAGCATTAGACAAAAGATGACCATTTTCTAACTTGTTCAAAAGGACAATGCTACCCTAGCAGTGAAATCCAAAAGGAACCACAAGAAAGCTACCAACATATTTATAAACATAGAAGTAAACATTTTCATCAAAATGAATTTAGAAATACATAAAAGATATTGAATTTAGAAATACATTGAATTTAGAAATACATAAAAGATATTTATTATATGAGCAAGTATAATTTATCTCAAGAATACAATATTGGTTTAACACTTGAAAATTAATTAATGTAATATATAATATCAATGTAGGAAAGATGATAAATGTCTCAATAGACAGGGAAAATTATTAACAAATCAAACACCCTATATGATAAAAATACTCAACAAATAATATGAAACTTCTTAAATCTGATAAAGAGCATCTACAAAACTTCATCAATCTTAATTGCTAACAAAGGGCTACTATTCCCCTAAGATCAGAAACATGACAAGGACAAATGACTTTTGCTTCTTTTATTTAACATTGCAATAAAGACTCTTGCCAAGCATATATATATATATATATATATATATATATATATATATATATATACACTCCTTGACTCATGGATGGGTTTGCATATGGATAAATCTATCATAAATTGAAAATATTGTTTACATTATTGAAAATGCATTTAACACACCTAATTTATCATAGCTTAGTGAAGCCATGAACTGAAGGATGTTGTCTCACCTTTTGGCTCACCTTAGTATGTGGAGTGAAAAGTAATTGTCTTGCGCTAGATATGAAATACATGATATAGCTAGAGTATAATATAAAAAAATCTTTAATTTTTATGTTTTTGTTATAACTTTAAGAAAAGAGGGAAACATAAAGTTAAGAGTGGAATATTTAACCCTGTTTTTGTGAAATAAATACGTCAGTGTCTGGTTTGATGGAAGTGGTTGTAATTCTTAGTGAGTTCTCATAGTGCTTGTCAAAAATTTTTGTTTTAATTTTACTCTTTTTGTTCTTTCTTCATTCTTGAAAACATTTGTTCACAAACATATGTATTGCAAAAAGCAATGACACAAATAAGACATGATTGTTAAGTAAAGCATATTTTCTCTAGAAAGCGCAGTCCTATGAGGTCTAATAAAGCGACATGACCCCACTGATCTATGTATATATGGAAACGGGGTGTTGTTATGTAGTTCTGGCTAGTTTTGAACTCACTATGTAGCTCAGGCTGGCCTCGAACTCTCAGAAATCCTTCTGCTTCATCCTCTAGAGTGCTGGGATTATAGGTGTGTGCCTCCATGCCCAGCTGTAATTTATTTTTGTGTTGAATGTCTGAATGCAACTCTATATATTCTAGAAGTTAATAAATAAGCAATGATTTATCTGTTAGCCATGTTGTATATATAATTATAACAAAATCATAAGCAAAATACTATTTGACATATTTTTATACTTCTTACAATACCTTTGCACTTTTAACATGTTTAAATTATTTTATTAAATAACACAAGTCCAAGTCTAACAATTAAATGAGAAACTTTCATACCTGCTTGATTACAATAAACACCTATCTGATGGCACACACAAATATATAGGAAAGGTGAAATATTAGTTTTGGTAGTCATTGTGTTTTACCCACCAGGTCATTCCCTCCAGGGTCAAACAGGGGTATTGATCTGAGTGACTGAGTATGACAAGAGGTGAGAGTTAGCACTACAAGATGCCATGACCAGGACAGTGGTCTGCAGTCACTTACGTAGTCTGTTCAAAGAGCACACCATGAAATCATGAAAAATATAACTAAAAAAAGATAACACTATTAACATTTATAATTTGTAGCTTGCATTACCTGCTATCCATTACCACACTGTGGCCCATGGGCCACATTTTGGGCATGCCTACTGTCCAGTATCAGTTATTTTTTTTCTTGTGTGACTCTGTGGTTGTCTGGGAGTTACAGCTTGGTGCTGTTGTTTAGAATTTTGAAAGAGTGTCATGCATACTATTGCTGGTCCCAGAAAAGATCAAAATGCACAATTCTAAGTGTGATTTTCACTGAATGCATATTGATTTTGTCTCACAGTAGTCAAAGATTTTGTAAGGTGGAGACAAATTACTACAGGGTAATGTTGGTACATAGCTGACGTTTTGGAGGAGCCCATGAAATGCAGCATTGTAACTAGAATTATTTGGTGAAAGTATGCTGAGAAAGGCAAAAGATGAAGGTGATTTCTTATGTCTGAAAAAAATCCCCCTCACAGCTTACTCTCAAACACTATACTAAAGTGCTCTCTTTGATACAAGCACATTTTTCTTATGTTTAGTTGTTGTTATTTCCATTCTCAATGGTGAAATTAATTCTAACAATTGGGTATCTTTGCCTTGTAGCTGGCTTGCCAATTACTGAATTGATTGTTCAGCTGCTTCACTACAGTAAGATATTGAAACCTATCCATAGTACAATCTATTGATTATGTAAATTCAGTCAGTGGCAAAAACTTCTCAGCCTGTCACTCAGTTGTGGCACATTGGGTAATCTTCAACCTAGGTTCAATGTTATGGCTGTCTTTATACAAAAATCAAATGGATACCTTATTCCTCACCTTATTTCTACTAGAAGCACAGCATTCTGTGAATGTTTACTTCAGCATTTCTATGACTGAAGGTTTAAAACAAATTTGACCTTAAAAATAGCCATTGGAGTTAAGTGGTTCCTAAATTCAACAAACAAGATGTACCAGCCATTAGATGTTCAAAATCAGAGCGATGTTGACCAGCCATTTATTCTGTTTCCTGGTAAGTTAACTGCCAATGTTCCCTGTTTAAAACATAGGACAAATAATAATGATTTTAATCTTAAAACCTACCCTGACCCTGAGATCACTGCACACAAATAACATTTAGCTTTATTAGCCATTAGGAAAAAACTCCCCTAACATTCCCTATCCACTTTAATGAATAAAGTCAGTGGCTAAACAAGTCAGAAACATTACATAGAAAGCAGATTTAATTTGATTCTAAAACTAATGAATGATTTAGATGTTATAGTCTTTTTGTGGGAAATGGTTAAAACACAAACAAAAATGACTAGGAACTAGTAATAACCCCGCCAATATGAGAAGTCATGCCGGCATTATCTAAATTCAAATAGAAGCACAGAAAGAGAGTAACAAATTATTAAGAAAATACAATGCTAATATTGAGGGAAGAGATGAATAAGAGACAAATTTAAAAGGATATATAGTCTCAGTTTTTCTCAAATGTAATTTGTGAATCCCATGAAAAGCATTGTGCCTTTGTTATGATGTTCTTATGTCATGGTTCTTAAAATTTCTCTGAAATAGACAGAGTGGCTTTCTGTGAGAGTCTATATAAATCAAATTGATAGTCATGGCCAACCCTTGGCCAAACAGTGAAGAACTTTTAATATGCACCTTTTCCTGCTAAACTTTCATCCTTGACTTCTGATGTCCCTTCCAGAATATGTCTTAGAGACTTTCTAATATGTACGCACATATCCAGAAGCACTGTTTTACCTTTATCAAGACATGTCTGTCTTCAGAGACTCATAATGTCCAGAGGTTGGAAGTAAATTTCTGATCTAACATTTAAGAGTCAGTGTAAGACAATATTTGAAAAAAAGAATTTATCAAAGAAAAATAGTGACTCTCTAAGGATTCACACATCAGTAAGTGAAACGGGGCAAAGGATCACAGACTATCTAGGAAAAATTTGGAGGAAGAAAGTCTGCTTTTTACTTCCATTGATCATTCTAAGAGTGTGGGCATTACTTCGCTTGAGGTTTGGTTTTATGGATCTTTCTTTGATGATGTGTCATTATGGCAAATGAAAGAAAGTCCTTTAGAGATCATATAGCTTCATCTATTTTTGTACATCTTTTTCTGTGAATAGAGACCTAGAATTTCAGGGTTATTTCTGAGACATCCTTTTAAACGGTGAGAAAGAGAGAGACTAAATGGGTAGAGCTGTAAATATTTCACCTGTGTTTCAGAAAATTCCATCCTTTAAGGATACATTTATAATGGCCCTGAAGCAAGGCCAGCAGATTGCCGTAGCTGCTGGTTTCAAATAGGAGCCTAAAGAGAATTCTTTCTGTGGTCTGTTGGCCATTTCAGAACTTTGAAAATGTAATGGTCAATTCATCAGAAAGAAATAGCAGGTGAGTGTGGCAGACTTTCGGAGGCCTGCAGAAGAGAGACCCTGCCACCTCGGGACCTGCACAGTGCAGTTGAGTTGGGGTGCCGGGAGAACAAGGAGGTCCTCCCCCCTCTGGGGCGTGACTGTGAGTGTGGCAGACTTTTGGCTGCCCAAAGGAGAGAGACCCTGGCACTTCAGACCTGCACCATGCAGTTGACTCGGGGTGCCGGGAGAACGGGGAATTCCCCCCCCCCCTCTGGGGGACGGCTGTGAGCCTGCCGGCATGTGGGCTGAGAATCAAACATCTCATGTCATCCTGCCCCCCATCCCGTGTCCTCCCCTTCCCTTAGCAAGTGGGACCCAGTTAACTACACATCTTGTGAAAAGGTTGGCTATGTTATTTAGTATGAGCTCCCCATAAGCAAATATATGGACAACCACTTGGAAGAAAACAAGAGACAGTATGACAGATAGTGAAGCTCTCTGATTGTCTAGCTTTGAAATTTATGCTTTCTTATATCCGGTTCTGTTCTGTTTTGTTGTGTTTAATTTTACTCCCTTTTAAAATAAAATTTAAAAAAGAATATATTTATATACTTAAAACTTTAATGAGATTTTTTTGGAAAAAATTTCTGATTTTAAAAATAGTCCAAAACTCAATGTACCAGGTTCTCTGTTTTCAAGAAGTGTCATGACTTGCTCAAGGTTGCACACACAAACTAAGTCCACTGGTTTTCAACCTAGTGCCTATACATATCATACTGTCTCCACCTTGGCCCCTTTACATTTTTTCTCCAATTATCTTAAGTTCATTAATGAAAGCCAGTTCTGATGTGTACGTAGTATATATGGATTCCACAGTAGCTCTGAGATAATGTAGATAATACAAAATAGGGCAACGTGGCAAAGACTACTTGTTATTAAGTTAGCATTCCGCTTTCTTGTCCAATAGTCTCTCATTACATTATAATTGAAATAAAATTAATTTATTCAAAATCTCTGAACATAGTCACAAACAAAATAAACAGATACTCGCTAGTTGATTCTAAGCCACTGGCAAGCTGCCTACAAACATCGTGTGCCAGTAGATGTTTACTGAATATAGTTCTCCAATCCCAACATATCCACTTGTGGCTACTGCTGAGGTGCACTCCCTCAGTAAGTCTCCGTGAAATATTCAGGTGTTTCCCCTGACATGAGCAAAATGGATGTGGGGGGAAAACCCTGAAGCATTCCATGAAAACAGGATCCATCTTTAAAACACAATGCTGAATCTTGGCCTCAGGCTACTCTTGGAACACTCTCTATAGGTACCACAGAGCATCTTACACCATGTGGACATATCAAGTCCATCAGCTGAGATGCATGGATCCAGCAATAAGTTATGTAGGTTCACATCCCAAATTAAACAAATTATTTAAACTTTGTATGCCCCAGTTTCCTGTATTTGTCAAATAAAGTAATACTAATATCACCTTCAGAAGGTTTAAAAACAATTAAATAAATGATTTAAAGCACTGGCCTTTCAAAATACTACTCATTTAGCTAGAGGAAAGGGAATATTTTAACTATGCAGAAATATTTGAGAGCTCAAAGGCTGTTTTTGTATTCAAAATACAAACCTGTTGATCTGGTCTGGCAAGTTTTAAACTCACTGAGCAATTTTATACTTAAAGTGGGACAATCAGACATAGTAGATGCAGTAAGGGAAGCACTTGATACCACCTATGAAATACTTCTGCCAAAAAAAAATAAACTCTTGAATCTGAACCTATTCAAAATTTAGATCTAATTATCCAGTTAGATGGACTGAAGAAATGTGCTAAAAGAACCCCCAGGATACTGCTAGCCAAATTTAGGATGCATATTCTATAAAAGAAGAGACTCAGATTCTCAACAAATACATGAAATAAAAAAAGGGAAGGGGTGTGTTAGTGACGAAGAGCCAACCAGATGTCAGTTCACAAAAATCATTTGGATCCTGAATGGGATAAATCAATAAACCTTCCTGGAGAAATAGATTAAAATTGAATGTAGTAAAGACTATAAAATTAAAGAATTATTATTGGATTTATTAGATTATGATAATGTTATGGTGGGTTTGTTTAAAAAAACTCATTGTCAGTTAAATTGCCATACTGAAGTATTGGTTAAAAAATATAATATTTGAGTTTCATTTTAGAATACTTGAACAAAAACATGAAATATGAATGGTAGAATAGTGACAATCCTTAGAGTTGGGTGGCAATAGTGAATCTTCATTATGCCATTCTATTGATTTTGTGTGCATTTAAAAATCTCCATAATAAGGTAGTAAAAGAAACTACTATTGGAGATAAGGTCTATGCCACTCTAGTTGAAAAAAAATGTGTTGCTTTGTTATGCTAATACTTTATCTTTAGATATTTATAAAAATTATGGAATTCAATATATGTTTCAGAAGACTTATTTTTGTTATAATTTGAGTTGTTTTAAAGTATAAATTTAAAAGTGTTCTTATCACAGTGTTTGAAAATGTATTCTTTGTACTACTTTTGGTATTACTCAGTATTTTAATCTAATTTGTAAATAATAATTGGGCAGGGTGCAAACAAATGTCTCTTTTACTTAAAGTACAATTAACTGGTTGTGGTGGTACACACCTATAATTGCAGCACTCAGGAGGCTGAAGCAGGAGGTTTGTTGTGAGTTAGAGCACAGCCTGGACTTCATAGTGAGACCCTGTCCTAAAAAAACAAACAAACAAACAAACAAACAACTACAACTAAAACTGAATTTTTTAAGGCATTAAAAAAGCGAAGACAATGTTGAAACTTAGGTGAACCTTGTGCTTCCACTCTTGCTTTCTGAGAAGTAACTTTTAGAAAGACCCTTCATGCCCTTGTATATTCTTAAATAAAACCAATCTCTGTTCTTTGATGACTGAAATAACACCCAACTTCACTTTTCCTCATTAACTCCCTGGTGACTACTTTATTTACCTGCTTCTATAAAGCCACACTCCCTTTTAGATACTTTTCATCAGTGAAGGTTCTCACCATTGAAAGAATTTGGAAAAACTTGTTTCCTTAATTGTCCCATGCATTTTGTCCTTTCTGTTTTATAGATTTCCATTACTCTGGACTCTTCCACTATTTATACATCCATGTGATTATTATTAAATGTATGAAATGAAGGAAAGAAAACCCTTTTGTTACTCATTAGCAAAAACAGCACAAAAACTTTCAGCTCTTTTCCCTTTTTCCCAGCCCCACATACCGTTAATAAATTATCTGGGATTACAGTTGTTTAAGTAAACAGAGCCAAAAGTACAGAACACTCACACTGATAGATAAGGAGCATTTTCTCTGATTTAAAGCAAACCGACTGGAGCAAAGAGTCATTTTTTTTTGCACACTGCCCCATTATTATTTATAAATTAAATTGGAGCAAAGTCTATTGAGCTTTTCTTTTGTTGTACCTCCAAGGTGGTTCGAAAACAGTTCCTATTCCTATGGTCCAAATCTCATCAATTGGAAGGTTTTTCTAGAGTCTTGCAAATCACTTTCGTTCTTTTGGTTGACTAATGGTGCTTGTAAAAGTTGTTTAGGAAGTAAGCTTTAGAAATATTTATATGGTCTCTATTTATTGACTGTTTTTCCCCTGTTGGTTGTTTATTCTGTTCATTCCAGTGGCCCCCGCAAAGCCCAAGCTTGCATTTATTAAGAAGGAGTTTTGAGAAAAGTTCCTCTGGATATAATAGGATGTGCTTCACTGAGATCATTCCCCATTTTAATTACTTTTCTGCATTATTGGAATGAACTGTACTTGTATGGATTTATTTCTATTTAGAGAAGATATGTACACATGTATTGTACACATGATGCTCTACTGACTATGTGGTATACATTATGTATCTGTTGTTCATTTCCATACGATGAAATGATATGATAGGCATTTATCCCAGAGTTTGTGAATGTGATGCATATCTATCTTTCAGAGAATGGAACACAGTTTATACGATTTGCGGTTGCTAATTTTGGTGTTATTTCTACTGATTATTTCTGAATACTTAAAATACATACTTTTCATTTACTGATATTTGCAACCTGTCCTTCAATCAAAGATACCTATAAATCTGATACTAGTCATGTCCTGGTAGCAGATATTTCTTCTGAAGTAGAGAGCATAACAGGCCCATGCATCTATAGGGGAAGATAAATAATGCACAACGATGTAGCTTGAGAAAATCAAAGTAAGTTTTTCTTACTTACCAATTCTGCCAGCAATTGGAATAGACAAACTCCCTTCTTACTTTCCTTAGCAGTATGACAAATAAATGCCAATAACTTTTAAAGTAGGTGTAGAAATGGACTGTAAGGCATAGAATAACTGAGGAAGGAAATCATAGAATTCAAGAAAATTCTCTATTTAAGCTTTATAATTTTTAATGAGGTTAATTTCCAAAAAGTCTGTATCTAGTTAAGTTTACAAAAATACTATTTAAGCAGCATATTGTCATGTAAATCAATATTCCATTCTACTTGAATACTAGACTTTTCTTTTAATCATATAATTTTCTCTTTTTAATACAATTGTTTATAAATCAACCAAACTTTAATTATGACTCATGAAAGCTTTTGCAAAGAATGGAGCACGTTCATTATTTCTTGCTACCATTTCTATAAACAGCACATTATTAATTTTTTAATCATAATTTAGCTTTATAATATTTTGTAACATGTTTATTCTAGGAAAATTTTACCTGCTTTTTAAAAATAAAATCCATAAGCAATAAGGTTTAATCTCTGCTTAATTTTTATATTTTTAGTATCACTACTAACTTCATTCAGTGTTTTATTTAAAATATGTAGAAGAATGTTTAAATATATTGGGAAATTTTTTAACTTGTTTTGAATATCTAAAGTACTAAATAATAGGGTAAAAATTTTTTTGAAATGAAGAGCACTTGGCAGATTGATGAAGCTTCCTTACTCCAAGAAAGACAGTGGAAAAGGAGATATATCTTGATATATTTCTGGTGAAAGTATTGTATTTCCAAATTTAAAAAGAAAATACCCCAAGATTCTTTTTAGAAAGAAACTATAAAAGTGAAAAGTCAAAATAACAGAGCTGCTAAACAATGACTTAGGACATGACTGGGTTCAGAAATGTCATGATGAAAGGAAGATTCCATTAAAGGAGCAAACGCTTGTAAAAATATCATTTATTTATCCTCCTCTGACAAAGAAAATACTCAACAATGGCTTGGCTGAACAACAGAAATCTTCAATTGAAAAGATTACATACACAAGTAGTAGTGGAGTAGTAGTCACAAGTAGTAGTGGAGTGACTGGAAACTTGAAATACAAGTTCTAAATGAGGATTCTTACAGTAGAAGTGACACTGTATTTGGAAAAGTATAATGACCACCTGGACCTGCTAAACTGATAGTATATCCCGTGGCATGGGAGGAGTGTCTGAATATTAGAGCCAGGAATCTATTTTCATCTTTAGAATAGGCAAGCAGTAAGTGAGCAAAATACATTACTGAGAGAAAAAAAAAAGAAAAAAGAAGATATACTGGCAACATTTCTGCTATCAGCTGCATGTTTGTGCTCCTTTCTCATATTTCATATATTGAAATATTTTCTCCAGTGTAATAGTATTTGGAACTGGAACCTTTGGGAGGTCACTAGGTCCTAAGTGTGGAATCATAGTGAATAATACTAATGCTCTTACAACTGAGACCCTGCAATAGGGCACAGCAAGAAGTTAGCCATCTATGAGCCAGAGAGTGGGTGTTTGACAGACACTGAATCTGCCAGTGCTTTGATTGAACGCTTCCTATCGTTTAAAACTGTGACAAAAGACAAATTGATGGTGATATGTTTAAGGCAATGATAAAAAGTTATAAATGCCTCATGGGTACATGAAGACAATGTTTATTTCTGAAATGTGAGGTGCAGTTTTATACAGTAATATTTCAGTTTTCAAAATCAGTCCCTTCCAAATTTGTATTTGAACACCAAAAAGTTCAAGAACTGAACATATTTTTCCCATAAGAAATAATGGCAAATCAAATAATTGTATTGAGGTGCAAAAGTTACAGTTACAAATTCATTTTTTCAGGGACTTAATAAATTTTGCGATGATTTTTTTTAACTCTATGATGGTTGTTTCTTTTTTTCTTCCTCTTTGTATATAGTTCACTCATCATGTAGGTCACAGGCTAAAAATCCCTACCTCAGTGAGTACTTCCTTAATGACAGTAGCTCAGTTAGCATCCCCATCCCCATACAATTTATTGTCTCCTTTGCTAAAATCAAATTTTCTGCATTTATTCACTTGTTAATTTACTAAATTTATATAAAATATAATTATTACAGTGATACCTTGAATGGCTCAAAGCTCAAACTTTTTCACTTAAACAGCAAAGTTCGAAAAATGTCTGCTCAGTGTTAGTAACTTTGTTCAATAGTCAAACCAAAAATTCAAACTGAAAAACCTATACCACAGAGGAGAGTGAGTCATTTTTCTTGTCTTGCCATAGACACAAAAGATGACACTGCAGTTTAAGGACTGGTCTCCTACAGACAACACATACTTCTAGTGTTAGTATGTTCAAATGTTCACCATTGTGCTGTATTTTTTGCACTTTATTTGTGTTAAAGTAACATAACTATGGCTCCAAGTAAAGTTAGTGATACCACCAGTACAGCTGAGAGGAAAACTGAGAAGCTTGATAGTTAAAGAAATACTTGTGAAGTTCATTAAAGTCCTGGGAAAATGAATTTATAACTATAATTTTTTAGTCTTAGAACCAATTATTTGGTTTTTCCATCTTTCTTTTTTAAATTTTATTTTAAAGAGGATAAAACCAAGGAAAATAAAATAGAATAAAACCAATAAAAAACTGTAAGTGATACAGGACTTCAAAATATTATGAAATCAACAATAGTTACCATAATGCCTTTTGTTGTGTTCAAAATAGCTGCAGATACCTTCAGACATAGTAAAAATAAAATAGAACAGAATAGAATAGAAACAATAACAGCAAAGTAGTGAATGCAATAAAGAACTTCAAAACAAGACAACAGTAAATGCAAAATGGTTACCATAATATATCTTGCTATCTTTGAAAGAGTTACTCATGCCATCAGATATAACTAAATCAAACAAAGCAAAAGAGAATAAAATCCAACTCAACAAAACAATGGAAACAATACAGAACTTCAAAACAACACAGTAGGAAATAAAAAATGGCTATGAACTTCAGAAGGAGATCCCCCTAGATGCCACACTGCGTATCTTTATCTTCTGAACAGATGATCAGAGCACTGGCCCTAGACCTGAAGCATCAGTGAAACTCCAAAGCACCACAAGCATCAAATTGCATTTCACCTCAATAGTTATCATCACAGCCTCTGAATCAACCGTTCATCTATTGGGGAGGGGGGATTGGGTACTTTTTTTTTGCTAGCTGGTGCTCTGAAGGGGCTGGGGTCTAACTCCCTATATCCGCAGCAGTCTGTGCATGGCATAGTTAGCTGGGCATGGTGTGTGTGTGTGTGTGTGTGTGTGTGTGTGTGTGCTTGCTTCTTGGTGAGGCCTTGTTCTCCCCTCTCCATTGCCCCCCACGGTGCTGACTCAAGGGAAAGGCTTAGGTCTGGCTGTCCCTAGTCAGCTCCCATTATTTTTTATAGGAAAAATGTGTTCACTTGTAAAATTTGGGTGTTTGAACACAAATTTGGAATGAATTGAGTTTGACAACTGATGTATCAGTATAATTTGTTAAGAAAGCAGGGCCATTTTTGTTGCACTGTTCTACTCACAATATTCGAAGCACCAGGACTTTGATTTATCCAAGACTTCATCCTTAGGATTTATAACCATACCTGACAAGTGCTAGTGTTTCTTTTTTTTTAAAACTGTTTCTCACATTTATTTATTTATTTATTTATTTATTTATTTAATCAGTACCAGGGATCAAACTCATGACCCTGCACTTGCAAGGCAGGCACTTTTGCCACTGAGCTAAACCCCCAGCGCCCTAGTATGTCTTAAATACTTATTTGATGGTGCAACACTGCTTAGAAAAAAAGCAATAAGAGCCAGCAAACTGATTACACAAGAAGACTGATATAATAGCATAACTATCCCATGACCCATACAAGGTTTAAATACAGTTTGAAGAACAGGCTGGTTTGAAAGTGAATGCTCCAAAGAAACAAAACACTTTGGGACTTACCCAACCTCCAGATCTCAAGTGAGCAGAATAGTCCCTGCTAGTGGCTATCCCGGCTTGGGAGTCTGCAGCCAGCCCTCTACCCCTGCCACAAGCACTGGGCTTGCCGTGTGCTTCACTGAGTGGAAGGAAGGCCAGTTAGCATCCTGCAGCTTCACAACCACTTCAAATTCGTTTTCTTCTATTGCTGCCATGTAACCACCTCTTAGAGAGATAGACGCCTGACACTTGTGAAGTATGAATAAGACAGGGATATAAAAAGCTATTTTGTCCAGCTTCTAGAGTGAGTAGAATTTAGAGCTGAGAAGCTTGGTTCAGTAGTAAGTTTAAAAATATATATATTGAAAATGTAGTTCCTGAAACAGTCTGGGCAAAGAAGTTGTCTTTCACAGATTGGAAAAGGCATTCTGAGTAGTAGAGAGAAGCCAAAAGTGTGAAAGAGAACATAAAGAATACACAGTGGGTGGTTCTGCCATTACATTCACTTCTCTAAGTAACTTGCAAGTTAAATTTTGTCTTTTTGACTTTCCTTTTTCAAGTTTTTTGTTACTTTGTGTTGGAAGAGAGCACCTGTCACAGTGTATTAGAATGTTCCCTAATGGACTCCGGCACAGAGACGAAACCATCATTGGCATATTAGAAAAGAGTATGGAGAGTATCATACCACTAGAAAAATGAATATACTATTCCTTCTAAGTTTTTAAGGCAAGGTTGAAAGGGAATTTCAGTGACTTCTTATTCAACATCGTTATTTTACAAGTTATGAAGCATACTAAGTGTCGTGTAGTAACTTGATGAAGGTGTCAAAAAAGCCTGATATTCTGAAGACACTAGAACAGTAAACAATAATATAAAATATGACAAAAATATATTATGTAATTGATTGAAGATTAATAATTGTTATTTACTAATATTTGCATTAGTAAGGGAAAATGTCTCCTTAATCATAATGCCAATTAGTAAAATGTCTTTACTCATTAGTAAGAGATATTGGGCATATGCATACATGGAAAGCAAGCTCCCACTGAGCGACATGTTAAATCTTTTGAAAAGTAGATGAAAGCCATAATTCACAAAATGAGGAAAATGTCTAAATTACCAAACTGTGAGTTCCAAGTGGCACTAAGAAATCATTATTTAGTCCTTGCTTTTAGGCTGAAAGACAAGTAACAGTCTTGGAGAGTGGCTTCTTGTTATAGCTCTACAATTACTGAAGCAAATGGAACAGGCCCCTCCAAGCAGGACATTCTCCACATACTTCCCATGTATATAAGACCTTTTACTTCTAAACATAATCATAAAATTTCTATGCAAAAGCAAGATAATGAAGAAAATCAATTACTTATAAGCCCCTTCCATACACTTGCTTTTGCTTGTTTTGATCCTCTTAAAAACTCCGAATACTTTCTCCATTTTAAATTTGGAATTGTATCCCTTCTCATTTCTTCCCATTTTCCAGTATCCATTATACATTTTGGTCCTTATTGATGCTTTCAGTTTTTCACACCAGAGAAAATGTGCAATATTTGAACATGTGTGTCCAATTTGTTTCACTCAAGAGTGTGGTCTCAATGTACATTCATTTAGCTAGAAACAGCTCAAACTTATCCTTCTTTATGGCAGAGTAGTACTCCAGTGAAGGAACAAGGTAGGGGGGAGGGTAAAGGGAAGGAAGAGACAAGCAAAAAGAGAGCAGAAGAAAAAATGGAAATGAAGCTTTTGAAAATAAATAGAGGAAGAGGGGAATGGGAAAAAAAGAAGAGGCAAGATATATTATTACAGCTAAAAACTCCCTATGATGAATATATCATTATATATTATATAATAAATATATTATATATTATAATTAATATATACTATATACTATATACTATATACTATGTACTATATACTATATACTATATACTATATACTATATACTATATAATATATAATATATATTTTATTGGTACATTGTATATATATATAATGTACCAATAAAATAAAAAGTTAAAAATATAAATCCAATGCTCTGTTAGTTTTCAGAGAAAATTACAATATTCTTAACTACATTTACGATAGTGTATGACTATTATGATTAAATATCTTGAGCTTGTTTCCTTTGCCCAAACATACTTCTAAATTAAAAATTTGGAATTATAAGGCCAAAAGTCTAAATGACTCGCCCAAGAATTGGTTAAACCTTATGTTGTCGGCAGTAGAGACGAAGAAGAGGGCGGGTTAGTAAAATACTTACTCATGGGCAAGGAGAGGGAGAGTTGAACCTCAGGTGTGGAATGATGTGGGCCAGCAAGAGCCGCTAAACTTTCTCAGATGAATTATTTTAAAGATAGAAGTCTAATTTTTAATGTTGTGTACCTGAAATTCTCCTAGATATTCTGCATGTTTCTGTGATCATTTCCACAATGATCTTTTCTTGCAGTTAAAGAAACCTGGCATAATTTCAATAGTACAACCATATTACTGGTTTAATGAATGATAAATTAAACAATTTGGCTTTATGTAAGTTCAAGGCAAGTATGAAATTGGTTGCTTCTTCACAAACACACAATCTGCATGCATGCAAAGACATCCTCATGAAGTGATTGGGAACCCAGCATATAAATCTACCTACACCTGGTTGAAATCTCAATTTAGCAGCACACTAGTTGTTGGATCTAACCAGTTGCATGATTTTGGGCAACCTCTGAGTCTGTTTCTTAATGTGAAAAATAGGAATAAATATAATAATTGGTTTGGTAAGAATTAAACGAGATACTATTTTTAAAGGGCTTATAGTGGTTTTAATAAATACTTATGACAAAATATATATGCTAGTCACTTTTGAAACAAATTTGAGGTAGCTATAAATGTTCATAAAATAATTATTTATTCACACTATTTAAGATATATAAAACATTTGAAGGGATGAGGAATAAGACAGTAGGGAATAAAACAATGCCAACAATAAGTTTAGCACATAGTGTCCTGTGTGTTACTATATAAGAAATTGTTCCAGACTTCCTGGAAAATAATGGACAGAGGAAAATAAAGCTAACTAACTTTTACTAAGTCTTCAAATAAGGTCTAACAATGGTTGAGGAGAAGAACACATTTCTCTGGATTAATTCAGTGGCTTTCTTCATATTTTTGACACTGTGTGATACCGAGCAATGTTCTCTACAGCTTTGCAATGAGTACAAAAATGAATTCTGAACTTCTGACAACTCATATTGATGCAGGCAATGATCTAAAACCTGAAGCAATTTCATGATTGAAGGGAATGTATCACATATGCGTAATTCTCTAAAGTCTTTCCTAATATAATCAAGGGCTCAAATTTAGGTTACTTAGCGATAGTAAACTCCACTCAGGAAATCTTCCAAAAATATTATTTGTCAAAGCCAACTTTCTGAAAATATATTACCAAGAACATAAGTTTTACTTCCTGTAAATTTTCTGGAAATTACAGTTTTGGCCTAATTATGTAAGATCCATAAATGTTAGATATTAAATGAGCTGGAGTTTGATTGACATTTGCCTATTGGATTTCTATTCACATGGTAAGCTATCACAATCCATACCACCTACCTGGGGACATATATTATCATTTTTCACCCATATTTTCCAAAATCATGGAAAGATGTCATCATACAGATTTATCAAACAATGATGTTTGTTAAAATGATAAGTGTAGTTACATGGTAAACTTCACAAGAGAAAGAACTGTATCTTAGGCTTTGTCCCCAGACCAACAACATTACTTGATACATGGTAATTATAAAAGTTGATTTTTATTTCTAAGTAATGAAGAAACCAGAAGATAGTACAACTGGTTCAAAAAAGAATCTGAAGAGCAAGTATATTAGGTATTGTCTTAGTTACTTTTTACTCATCGCTGAGACAAAATACCTGAAGCCCAAAGGTGGGAAAGGAAAGGTTTATTTCTTACAGTTTTTGGAGGTTTCAGTCCATACTCAGGTGGCTCCAAGGCAGGGAGGCATGAGGGGGCCACAGTTCATGGTGGCTGCTAACAGCAAGGTGGAAACTGGCAAGAGAGAGACACGCCTTCTTTCTGCCATTACATCACATCCTGGCTCCACCCCCTAGGAGGGTGTAGCACTGACACCATCAATCCAAGCACTAGACAATGAACCAGTCACAAATGTACAATGCAAATACATGAGGCCTGGGGGCCACTGACATAAACCATGACAGGTATCAAGAATTTTATAAAGAATTTAAAAATACATACAAAACTAAGGACATTACTCAAAATTCATAGGGAAATAACCAACTATACTTCAACATGCAAAATTTTATATCCCTACACACAATCATATATACTTGCTTGATTATTAAATTTTCACAACTTATTTATAAAAGGATTCCAAGACCATGATAGACTGAGATAAGTCTGAATAATGTGTAGACAGGAGAGCTAGAAAAACTATGTTGGTCTATTTCACAACTTTTCTTCTTGCAAATACTCCAAAAATACTTTTAATGAGCTTGTAGAATATACTATTTAATAGTTACTTAGACTGGATATAATTTATAAGAATATATTTAAACAAATACTACAGGTAGTTTTTCAAACTTTCCTTGTTATTTTTAGTACTGTGAAGATAAATTCTTTCCTTAACTTTAAAGAATATAGATTAGGGAAATCTTTTATTTATGCCAAAATCTTTACCTATAACTATTTCTTGGGGTCTTTAAAGTATTTTTTTTTCCTTTCTGCTACAAGTACTCCAGTTAGAAGAATATATTATTCTAGGCTTTCTTTAGCTGCTGACAGTATTTAATGTTTTTGGTAACTATTCATTTTTTGATTTCTCAGCATAAAAACTTGAAGGAAAAACCATTTGTGAATGATGCCTGAGTCTGCAAAACAGTCCTCAGTTCAAAGGAAAATAAATATTTTTTTGCAGGGAGTTTAGCTCAGTGGCATAAGCGCCTGCCTGCCTGGCAAGCACACGGTCATGAGTTCAATCCCCAGCACCAAAAATAAATAAATAAATAAATAAATAAATAAATAAATAAATAAATATTTTCTTTCTGTACATTACATTTCTTCAAGCTTAGTCCTGTGACAAATGGCTAGACTCTGATTCCTGAATTTCCTCCAGTAAACCATGGCTTCTAAACCTTGGTCTTATTGGGGGCAAGGAATTTTTTGTGTGGATAGCTTTCCTTATATTGGAGGGTGTTTATTAGCATTCTTGTACTTGAAATACTAGAAGCTGAAAGTCCTTCTCTGTTGTGATATAAAATAGTTTCTGGACATTGCCAAATATCTTCTGGAGAGCACAATCACTAAAAAAAAGTAAACAACAGCAACAAAAGAAAAAACACAGTAAAGGAACTCCTAAAAATAGGGCTACAAAATGAACCAGGAACCAAATCAGACAGGGATAGCAAAGCTGACAGATGATCTTAAGACCAATATGATCAAAACTTAATTTTAAAGAGATGGCTGTGTCTAAAATTTACAAAAGTGATAATTTTAAGGTAATAGGAATAAAAATAGGAAAACCATATAGTGTGTTGGGAAGGGCAGAGGACAGCTTGGGGAAGTGAGTATGGAGATGCAGGCAGATGCAAGAGCAGCAAGGAGGAAACAGAGCAATTCATGAGCTTTTTGGTTGAAATAAATGGAGACGTCAAGCAAGAACTTTGGTCTCCTGGACCTATATTCATTGAATTTCAAAAGGAAGCAAAAAGAGGCACACTTAAGATGGTATAGCAAAAGTTTGAGAACATTTAATATAAAGTATTGGTAGGTCATGAAAATATAAAGTAAGTAAGTGAGTATCTGGAATTCATAGGAAGATCTGTGCCAAAGATATTTTTTTTGATGTTAAAACACTGCAATTAAAGTCGAAGCAGAGACTGTACACTTTGGGGAAAATATGCAGGGTAAGAATAGCCCAGGCTTACCTATCTAATATAAAGTTACCATAAGTGAAGCATATTTGTGTATAATAACTCAGTTCCTATTCACTTTCCTGAGATTTTTTTTAAACAAACAAGGGTAGAAGAGAGAGCATTCTTACCAATCTGGGAACCTAGACAGCCTTAACGTTCATGTCAGTTTGACCAAACCTTAGAAAGCTTTTTCCTACACTAGGACCTTGACTTTCCTTTCTTTTATTTACCTAAACTTGTGCTGCAAATGCTTCCTCTGCCCCTGAGATACAAATCTTTATGAAAGCTCCTTATTGGTTTTATTACTCAGAAATGTTTTCCTTAAGGAATTCAGATTCGTTCCTTTAAATGAAATAAATCAGGTGCAGAAGATTAAATATCACATAGTTTTTCTTATATTAAAAATTCTAAGCATAATTTAAAGAGCAAAATAAAGGATAGATGATAAGAAACAGGGAAGATTATTTGAAAATGGGTTATGGGACAGGGGAAAGGGGAAGAGCTCAGGGGGGAAGGGGAATCAAAATGATCAAGAGATGGATATATCTGTATTTATATGCTATGTAGTACCCAAAACAATTGTAATTAAATGTATCACAAACATGTATTAATAAAAATACAAGACATTAATGCCCCTCTCAGTCCTTGAGAGATAATCTAACTTTCATTAAGAGTCAATAGGAAATAAGGAATAATTGCAAACTGAAGGATAACTAAAACCATTTTTGCAGATTCTGCTGATCATGTTTCTTTGGGTTTTTTCATTTTATTTTTTTTACTATAGTTTTAAGTACTTCAGTGTTAAAATCCTTCCTGTTTCTTATGAGAGCAGAGTTGAGTTTCTACTGTTTTTCTCTCCTATTGTAACAGTGTAGAATAATGTCATCCTTATTTTACTTTGTATGGTTTTATTTTTGTTTTATTAGTACATGATTACAGAACATACATTTTATAATCATCTTGGAATATTCATACAGGTACATAATACCGCGTCTTCCTTCCTTCCTTCCTTCCTTCCTTCCTTCCTTCCTTCCTTCCTTCCTTCTTTCCTTCCTTCCTACATTCCTTCCTTCCATCCTTCCTTTCTTTCTTTCCTTTCTTGTTTCTTTTTTCAATATCCTTCCTTCTCACTCCTTTTCTCCTCCTATAGTTCTCCTTTCTCCTTTTTCATTCCTGTTGGTATTGTTAATCTTAGTTAATGTTTATGTATATGTTCTTTGAGGTTATTAAGATCTCGCACCTGGTATATTTTCACTGTACTTATTTCTCCATTTCCTTTCCTTTTCCTCTCATCCTGGTCCCCTGAACACCTCCTCATTTTTAAGAGGTTGACTCTTGTCTTGTTCTGTCTTTCATTTACTTTTATCTAGTTTGTACTTTGCCATATTCAGATGAGAGGTAGCATACAGCTTTTAATGTTGTGTGTCTGATTTATTTCATTCAACATTTTATTTTCTAGGTGCCTCTTTTTTCTAGAAATGTCTTTCTTAGGGCAAGGGAAATGAACAGACGCTTCATAGAGCAACAAGCACAAAAAGCCAACAAAGATATAGAAAAATGTTCAACATCTCTGGACATTAGAGTGACAGAATTAAAACAGTGCGAAGATTCTATCTCACTCCAGAAAGACTGGCAATTACCAAGAAATCAAAAAGTAATAAATGCTAGAGTAACTGTGGTGAAAAAGAAAGTCTCCTACATTTTTAGTCGGAATGTAAACTAGTACAGCCATTATGGAAATCAATATGGAGATTTCTCAAACAACTAAAATTAGACATTCCATATGATCGAGTTATCCCTTTCTAGGTATCTTTCCCAAACAGTTTAGGACATCATACTATAGTGATACATGAATGCCAATGATTACAGTAGCACAATTCATAATAGCCTGATTGGATAAGGAAATTTTGTTACCTATATACAATACAATGAAATACTAGTTGGCAATAAAGAAGTATGCTGCTGTTTTTTCTTCAATAGTGACCAATCACAGTATCTGTGCATTTCAGAGGCTGGTGCCTGCCTGAGACTGGATGGAGATCTTATTTTCTTTTATCAAAAGTCTACTCTCTCTAGGGGCTATTAGCAGCCAGCTAAAATACTATGGGGTGTTGATAGCATTGATAGTAAATTGCCATAGAAGAAACCCTATCTTCAAAAATAAGGCCAGCAGTAAGAAAGAAACGAAAGTGAAGAATAATTAAGAAAGAATTCAAAATCCTAATTTCAGTATTTCCTGATGCCCTGGCCATTCTGTAAATTGTTGACCATGTTGATATTCTGCGAAGCAGAACGTATCTTCTTAGGCTGAAACTAATTCAAGTTACATAAATTTTTGACACTGATAAACCAAAGAATCCTAATTCATACTTAGGGGGAGCTAGATCTCAGAAAAATATGTATATTTAAGCGATAAGCAGAGAAGGTTGTAAAGAAACCAGAGGAGTTAGAAGAGGCCCAGGAGATTACTGTATCATGGGAATTAGGAGAGAATTGTCTAAGAAAAATGTGGTCACCAGCCTCAGAATTTCAGTCAAGTGAGAAAATGTCTGAAAAGTAAAAGTATATTTAGCAAGATAATCTTTTCAAAGAAGTTTCAAGAAACAATCAAGATAAGAATAGGGTTGGGACAATGTAGACTCAGTGAATTTAAAAGCAATTTTAGAGAGCTCCACTGACTGAGCCCCACCATGTGACCACGCATTGGGCTCCGCAGCACTGGTCACCCAGGGTTCTCAGTGACCTGCACTGCTGCACTGGGCCTGTGAGACTCAGCCAGAACAGTTTTCTTGCACTTTCCAACATGGCAGGCTGGTTCGGTAGACATGGATGACAAGTCCACACAAAATGTCCTGAGGATACGGGGCCTCGTGGTTATAAAGGAAAAAGAAACAAAAATAAGAAAGAAAGCAAAGTTCAAAACACCACCAATTCTGACATAGATCAGGGACACCTTCTTCTTCAGATGATTGTGTTTCCTCATCATCTTCTTCAGGAAGACTCTTCTGAGATGCCCATCATCCTGTCTGGTCCTCGGTCATTGATCCGTACAACTTGCCATTCAGATGTCTTCATTCCTGTCTGCTTCTTCCTTCCTTCTTATGGCGAGTGGCTGAAATCAGCAGAACTTTTGATTTCCAAAACTTTTCATTTAAGATAGTCAAAGGATGAAGAACCCAGCATTGTGAAACCAACAAAAACACTGAAGAGCCCAGGGAGTGGACCACATATTTTTCATGTCAAGTCTAGACTCATAAAACCAATCTGTGTCCTTTGTAACCATGCAATAAAGATTTGGAATTCATAGTTTGCTTTTGATGCCTCACATCCAACACTTTGGAGCCAGAAGTCCAAGTCAATTGTGGCAATCATAGTATGCTTATTCAATATCTGTTTTTTAATAAAGAAAAGAGAGAATGAGTCTATTTTCTTGACTATTGTGCTTAATAATTACATAGAATATACTTTCATTGAATCCATACACAAGGAAAATTACAGATGGCATGGAAAAGGTGGAAAAGGTAGAAAAGGTATCTGTATCCTTCTTTTTAAATTTTCCTTTCCAAGTTTTATGCTTCCATTTTTTCAGTAATATCTCTACTTTAAACAAGTATTGAAGATTTTCACAAACTCAAATAATCTTTGGTATATGAACATGGTGTACTTTTCCTTGCCCTTACTTTAGATATATTGATTAGGAGTTTCCAACAAAAGTATTTAGCTCTAAAAATGATGACAGTTTTTCTTTTAAATAAAATAAGAGAGCAAAGATAATTTCACAGGCCAGCCTTCTATATGTTCCCGATGATTTTATAGATCCTTGTACCTTTTGCTGACCTAGGTTTGTGGGTGACTGTAATCATTTTATGCTGCTCTTGATAGCTTCCTTTAGAACAGGATTGAGTGTGAGTAAAGAACAGATTGATTTTTTTTTTAAAGTTGGAATTTGAGGTGCTATTGTCTTGTTATTGAGGTGGGAAACTTAAAGTCAATTTTGAGTACCATTCTTTACTAATTAGAGTTTAATATGTTAGTGATATTAACATTATGTGGTGCTGCTACTGAACGGAATTCCTTAAGGAAATATTTCCTCAGCGACTCAGAGCAAAGTTATTATAAGACAGTAGTGAATTTGAGCAATGGCAATGGCTTTGACTTTGCCTACAGCAATATTTAGTACACTATTTAGTCCCCTCCCCTATGCTGTTTGTCTTGGGTATCTTGCATTGTGTATCAAGAAAGCTATTTCCTTCTGTTTGAAATGATGACATTTCAGAAATGTACCAGTAGAAGACACACATTTGTCTTTCATTGTTCTATTTACTGACGGCATGAAGGCATCTTAGTGTACAAATAAACTGTTTTCTTTTTCCTAAGAAAACTAATTATCATAATGGGGGAGTAACCATGGTCTTTTCAAAAGAGCATAATATAATGTGGGCATTAGCAGTAGTTATTTCAAAACACTTCATCATTAGTAGATTCATTAGTAATACTGTCCTCTGAAGGAGACAATAACAGAAGCAATATGACCATGTGGAAGACTAAAGTAGCATATCACCTTCTGGATTCTTTTCTGGTTTCAAACTTACATGTAACCAAATAAATGGTACTGATGATGGATACAATTATGCTTTCCAGGATAAAATTTAAATTTACTGAAAGAATCATGTAGAAACATAAAAACAAGAAGATAGTTTATTTTTTAATGGAGAACATTTTAAAAGGTCTCTAAAAAATATGAACAGTAGGAAAAACTGGCCTGCACCCAAGAAACCTGAACTTTCTTGTGGATTTGCTTAGACCAAGCAGTCTTCCTTCTGATTTCCTCCCCAGTGCTGACTGTTGAAGTTTAAATGTCAAGCCCCTGTCAACGCTCTGCTCTGTGCTCACCTGGTCATCTGTTTTGTGAATCCAGGGTGCAAGGTCTTGGCCCAAGATTACTGTACCTGGCTCTAGGACAGAAGTGAGTGTTAGAGGAGAAACAAGGTTTGAAATGTATACAGCCAGAAACTAGTCTGCAGAAAATGTCAAATATTCATGCAGAAAAATCTGTTAGTAGGGAATTCATTAATACCTAACACGACTAGCAACACAAAACTGTAGCAGAAACAGCTAGGTTAGATGTGTATGAAGGTGCATTTCTTTGCATTTACTATTTTAAGAAACAAATTTTAATAAATTTTGCCAAAGGAAGAACTGAATTCTCTCTCTATTCTCTATGAACAAAAAAATATTACAACACTGTCATATTATGAAACCACAATCAAAGAATATACAGATAAAAAGTAAATAAACAGTAATTTATAGGTATGTTAATCAGTTAGTATAGCCTTTTGGATTTTTGTGATATTTGTGCTATTTATCAAGTTGCAAAACATGTAACTTGTGATTTGTTATTATTATAAATAAATATTCACACATGGAATAAAAGTAACTTTAGAATGAGTATGAAAATAATCCCACCTCTTCAATTTTTGGCACAGGTGTTATTAGAATTGGTATTAGTTCTTCCTGGTATATTTGGTAGAATTCAGTACTGAATCCAAGTCAGCTGCTGTTTTGTGGGAGACTATTTATTAGTTATTTGATCTTACTACTCATTATAGGTTTAATCAAACCTTTTTATCATCATTATTCAGTATTGTCAGGATGTATGTGTTCAGGAATTTATTAACTTATTCTAAGTTACCCAACTTGTCCATAATAGTATAATTGTTCTATTTTTATTATACTTATGCCCACCTTTTCAATTTTGATTTCATCTTTTTGTGTATTCTCTATTTTTCTTCATTTGAGTAGAGATTTGGCATTTTAAAAATTATTTTTCAAAAGGCCAATCCTTTATTTCATTGACCTCTTGCATATCTCATTTATTATTTTCATTCTTCTATTACTTTTAGACATAGGTTGTTCTTGTTTTTTTGCTCTTTGAAGTGTAGTGTTAGGTATTTGAAACCTACTTTTCTAATCTAAGCATTGATTTATATAAACTTCCTTTTAGAATTGGTTTTGTTGTAAATACTCCTAGGAATGAGAAATTGAAATATGTATAATGAATATGTTGGTAATTAAGCATGATTGCTTCAACTTGATTGGTGAAATCACCCAGTGGATTCATATAGCACATTTCTAGGACGTCTGGGTAGATCATGGAGGCTTGACTTTGGAACTGTATCTGAACTGTCGCTTCTTAATCTCTAGCATTGTGCCCCTGCTCTGCTTCCTGACCACCATGAACCGAACTTCTTTTTTCTGCCAAGTCCTTCTAGCATTTTCTCCCTTGGAGTTATCCTGAAACCAAGAACCAAATTACATTACACATGTTGGGTATTGTGTCCCAGTTACAGAAAAGCTACCAAACATATATAGTCTTGGACTCTTCATGTGCCAAGCATAAATTTCAGATTATTAACATGGTATTTGTGTTCCTAGGGAAGGTCATGATTCCTTGTAGATCATAGTGACACAATAACACAGGACCTGGCAGAAATGGACTGAGAACTAGGTCTTCACGGCTACAAATTTTAGCCAAAACACAATGACTTTTTCACTGCTAGAAATTTCACTAATTGAGAACCTTTAATTCTCTGAACATGTTTGATAACTGAGATCATTTTGTAACAGTCTTTTGTATTGTATCATTATTACTAGTCTTTTATATACTTCTGAGGAATCTTTTTCTTTCCTTCAAATAAGGAAAGAACTATAAGGAATCTTTTTCTTTCCTTCATATAAAATGCTACTTGTTTTGTGTCATTTCTTAAAATGCCTTTGCAGTCAATGAAGAGAAAAAATTTTGACTTCAGAAATGTCATAAACTTTTTAATAGATCTTTAGTTTTGCATCTATCCTGCTTCTGAGATCACAAATGACAGGTTAGATATAGTCAGTGCATGAAACACAAAAGTTTGAGGAGAGATAATTTGATGAAGAAAAACTATTTCAGTATTTGCAAGCACAGTAGCCTACATTTACACAAAACTTGCTAGGAGAAGAGCTAAAACCACAAATAACAATTCATTTTCTCATAGTGTTCTATTTATCTGAATTCAATTTTGTGTTCCTGAGTAGCTGGTTAATGCAATAATAGAGACATTGGCTGTTAAATGGCAACTGTATAACCTTTGAACTAAACTAATTAATTGTTTCTATAAAGGCTGATTAACATTTATCTTTCAAAAATTTCAAATTATGCAGCCTCATTATTTACATCTAGGTCATTCTTCCATAGAGCCACTTGAGATGGACAGGGTATTTTTATTCTTTTTCTTCATAATTGATACATTGCTGTTGCTGAGGTTTAATTAGCTCAGAAGTAGGTATATTTTCTTAAATGAAGAAAAGTTGTTTTTCATTTTAAACCATAGGTGGGTTTAATTCATAAAACTTAACTGCTTGAAAAGGACAAGAAAAATGTAAAACCCAACTGAGTAGGCAGGACATGTGGCATATGCCTATAATCTTAGCTATTTGGGAGGCTGAGTGAGTTAGGGCAATTTTAGGTTCAAGGTCAGACTGGGCAACTTAGCAAGACTGTGTCTCAAAATATTTTTTTACTACTTGGCATTATACTCTGTGTTTAATACCTACCATCAAAAATAAATCTAATGGTGTACAAGTCTAAAGCTGAGCTAGTACTGTGAGAGACAATAATAATTTTCACTTGTTGAAGCAATGACAGTGTTACAACAGTGTGAAAAATGATTATGTACTAATTGTTAGACTACTTTTTATTTTTTACATGAACCAGCATAGTTTATGGCAATGTTTAAACTGACAAAATTTAATAATTTTAATGTAAATAGAATTTCAGAAAATTTTAATGCAAAATTTCCTAAAATGAAGCATATATGCTAAGGGAGTAGTGTGTAGTATGTCAGCTTATGGTATATAGATTTTCTAAAAGAAACTTTTGACTATATTTTTTCACTGATACTTTCTAACATATCTTTAGGATCATACAACGGACTTTTATACAGAATTTTAGTGATCATATTAGTGCCTGTATTTCTGATGGTATTCCCACCAAATAATCCTTCGATGATGCCATTTAATAACACTGAATATAACTGTGGTATAGCAGATCAAAATGATGAAAGGGTCAGGAACACTGAATCTTCATGTATCTTCTAAATTCAAAGAGCCTGCATTTTATTCTGAACCATACATCTAATGTGAGCAAGTAACCGGCATGGATGCTGCCTTGTACATTATCAACCTCTAACAATTCATAAATACGTGTAGAGACAAAAAATATCTCAAAGAGACTCTGTTTTCAGTTCTGAAAAATTTTAGCTTGATACCATTTAATACATGTTCAGTGAATCCATGAAGCTATCAGGCAAAAATGTTCAAAAAGTTGTCATCTTTAGAAAAGATACGGAGACCTTATTAAGATTGCTGTTAAAGAATTGTTTCCTAGTTAGATTTCAGTTAAGAATGAAGACTGATAACTTTGAAATTTTTAATGACTTCTCATATAACATATATCAACAATAGAGTATTCTCAGTTTATATTATTAAGGTTAAAATATAAGTACAAACTAAACATATGTGTTGGCTACATCATTCTCTTTTTAAATATACATAAGTAATTTAGCTTCAGAAAAACTGAAAATAATGTGCCATATTACATTAATGCTGCAGCTTTAACTTTTATTTTGCTTTCGTTAATTCAATTAATGTTTGTTTAGCTTTTAGAGTATTATTAATGCTGATCATGTGGGGACTCTATGGGTACTTTTACAGCAGAGTGTCTTTCACAGTAAAATATGAGTGTTTGGGTTAACAAGAGTCTGGAAAAATATTTTCTTCTAAAAGTCATCTGTGACTGAGAAAGCATTCTGTCCATTTGTTCCTATCACAGATGGGATTTTCTGAAAGCGTATCCAAAGAACTAGAGTCATGCAAATGATTGATGGAGGAGGTGACTTCAGGAGAAGAGTACTGAAAAGAAAAGGAGGGATGGGGCAGGATGAGGAGCTAAGCAAGGACATGATCTCAGCTGGAAACCAGCTGGAACCTGTCTGGTTCCACTGGAAGCTGTGGAGCATGAATTCTACTAGCTGGTCCATTATCAGCATGAATTTCAGGCTGTCTCCTGGAGTGATTATAGCTGCTCTGGTTTGGAGAAGAGAAATAGCTGTAAGCCTTTAACAGCTGCTAAGGCATGACAGCTGGATAATGGGAATTTCAACCTAGTAAAGTGAATCAAGACAGAAAAGCATGAGGCCCATTATCTGCTTAGCAATGTTCAGATCCATTTTATTGTCATATTAAACAGACTCCATCCAGGCTAAGACGTTCCCAATTTCAGAATGCTAATTCTTTGGGGAACCTTACAGAAGGGTTTTTTAGAAAACCTATAGCTCCTCCTGCTAAATATTCATTTACTATCTCATCTCCCGCACATTCTAGATTTCTCTGTCTCTGCATAGCACTTCATTTCTGAAATAGTTGGCTTGCCTTGTGGGGCTTGAGGTCTTTGTTATTATGCCTTTGTCAGCTCATTGTTATTAGACTTTTTAAAAATACAGTAAAAGTGGATCTGGAGCTATAAAAAGTAGTTCATTGAATCACTCTGCTTGAATGAGACAGCAGTACCTCTGGAAAATGATTTTTGTCTGATGGTCTACAGCCTTAATGAAGCCCAAATGATCAGGAGTCAACCATTGCTTTATCTGAATTCTTCCTGTGTTCTTGGAGAAAGCAACTACCCTCTGAGTACCAGGATTCATAAGCCTAAAACCAGGAACAAGGAAACAGAAATTCCATGGCTAAGTATATCAGAGGGATGATGAGTGAGCTTATCTGTTGCTAGCACATAAGACATTCAATGATTATCACAGTGAATTCATGAGAGGGAATTTAAACTGTTTTGGGACCTTTCCATGGCCTTCATCCTAGCAGGAGCACTGTGTGTTTTACAGCTAGTTTTATAAGAACTAAACTGCAAGAATAGATGCTGCGTGTCATCTACTAGCCCAGTCATCCTCTCAGTTGTGTTGCTTAGCTGCTCTTCCATGGTGGGTGCTCTCTTATGAGAACTCATGTGGTGCAACTCTTATTTCCCAGGCTTTGCATTTTACTTTCTGAGGGTGCTGGATTATTAATGTCCATTGTCTTATAGTATATACTACACCCTGATGGATAAGTCCTATTGCATCCTCAAACTATCATCTTCAAGTCAGAGCTTCAGCAAAACTTTAAGAAAAAGTTAATACCTCATCAAATCAGCAGCTCGCAAATCATCCAATATATATGCCATGGCTATATGCCACTACTGCTACTTTTGCCATAAGGTTTTCCTTTACGGCAATGCTACACAGGCTTTTAAACTTGAGGTCAAACTCTCTGGAGCCATCAGTGCTAGCTGATGAATTATGTTGTAGAACTGACAGTTGATTGACAGTCTAGATAAAATATTGCATCCTGTAATACCAAAAGGGCTTGAAAAAATTACAGCCTACCAGCAAAATGACTGGGTAGTGTCCTTGTGTTGTCATCTGACATTGGTATCTTGGGCACTTGATGGTGGCAGTGGTTGATCAGCCTTTGTGAGAGGTAACCCATGTTCCTTGGGCTCTTACATAGCCTTCATTTCTATTAGGATTGTTCTCTGTTTCAGAGGCCAGTACCCAGGCCCTGAATTGATGGGAACAGATGCTGAATGCCATCTGCAGACCAAGTCATCCTGCTGATGTTGTTATTGTCACTTGCATGGTGGATGCTCCCTGGTGAGCACTAGCTTAGAGTACAAGAATCATTATGTGTTGTATTCTCTCTCACAGCTCCATCCAATGCTTCTACAGACTTCCTTGTTCCTAATCTAATCTTGTTTATTCCTGGTTTTTAATAAACCAGATAAGCTATGTATGATTCCTTGAGTCAGTATCTACTCTTATCATAGATATTTTCTTTGTCTTGTCTAAATGGATGTCCAGGAGCATAGCCCAAATCTCCTCCTAAGGATTTACACTTCTCATGTCTTTTATGATTGTCTCTGGGTGAGTCTTTCTTTCTAGAAAAGAATGCCTTTTCAGAGCAATGAAATATTCTAGAATTTCTTTCAATCTGCTTTCATAAATATACCACATCTGGTAAAACAATTGAAATTAGAGTCATTCTTTGTTAAGCTATGGTAGTCCTGTGTCATATATCTGAATTTTTTCAAGAACCATACTGGTGAATTCAGTGTGAGAAATTATGGGGATAATCACCTCTTTTCCACTATATATACTTTCCCTCTATAGGTTAGGAAACCATTATGAAGATTATGCCAATGACTAAGGATGTTTTTTCTTATATATTCAGAAACCAGTAAGTTAACAAGGTATATTGATCTATTGAAGCTACCATAGAATGGACCTGAGAACCACTGCATTATTTTTGGGACTTGAATATGCCTTGACTATTATAGGAGTCATGATAGCTTCTTAGATCTTTTTGTATTAGTCTCAAAACAAGGGTAGAAAAATCTCATTATTTTCCTTTATGAGTGAGTACACAATTATTCAAATAAATAATTTTGGGCCCTTTCAATGTCTGCTTTTTTTTCTAAAAACCTTAGATTTTTTTTTAAATTTTTACTTAGGGTCATTGTGGCCAGTAAGGAAGGTGATGTCAGAATTTAAAAAGGGCAAGCGTTGTTTTAGGCATGTGCTACAGGTAAGGTCTCTGTAATGTTTTAAAGCAGAGCAAAGGCCTTTATTTTTTCTAGCAAAGGAGAGAGGATCACTTCTACAGGCTTTGAGGTTTCAGGAAATATGAAAGTTCAAGATTTTTGAGTGTATCTTCCCAGATAGCTCCACTTTAAGTCTCAGATTTCCATTTCCTGTCAGATCGCAGATGTTTTCATAGGAAGCATGCCTGGGCCAAGAATTTAACCTTCTTTGATGCTCTGCCACTCTCACAGTAAGCGATGTGCCTAGTGTTTAGTTCTGTCTGCTCTTAGTTGAAAGGGCTAAAACTCCTTTCAATGTTATCATAAAGTCTCTAATTCTTACATTTTACTTTATATCAATGATTAATAAATTTGAGTGTGCCATTTCCTCCTCTTAGTGTGTAAGTGGCACTTAGCAGCAAATAATTCCAAAGTACTTACACCTATCATTTCCTCTGAACTCAAAGCCAGCTGTACCTGTATATCCCATTCCACCTATAGTGTGTTCCAATCCAACACATTTGAAAGTCTTAATTATTTGATTTCTATGCAGGATGCCAGGGATTAGCGATGCTCCATCTGTCATTAGTGCTAATGTTCTAATTGCTACATAACTGTCTGATCTTTTTCAGAACTCCATCCTTGGAGTAAGCTTCCTTGGACAAATTATGGTATAAACTTTTTAGACTGAGTTCTCTAGATTGTGTTACCTAAAAAGAAAACCTGGGATAAACATTTGAATGTAATTGATTTGTTGAGGGACTACTCTCAGGAGAAGCTGGAAGTGTGAAAGCTAGAAAGGGTAAGGGAAAAAAGATAAATCATAGATCTACTCTCATCAGGAGTCTACCTTCATCTTCATTCCACAGAGATTCCTGGAGCATAACATTTACCAGACAATTGGCCTTAGCTCAAGTCAAAGAGCCTAATTTCTACATACCAGTGTCAGTCACTGTGTTTTGTCCTTACAGAGTGGGGAACTTCCCAGGCAAAAGGTTTCCATTTTTCTAGGTGCAATTCTAAAGAGAGATAGAGAAACTGTGAGCTTTTGGCGACTGACACCTACAGCAGCTTGAGAATGGATTCAACAGCCTAGTGATGGAATTTAGGACACTCAAAAATTCTATTACTTATCCTTATTTTTTCTTTCTCTTATGCTGGAATATATGAATATCTCTGATTAATAAAAACATACATTTCCACTATTTCTTTTTCTGCTGAAATAATAGTAATGGCAAGGCTGAAACTGGTGTATCCGTGAGAAGATGGAACTCTGACTGTGGGAGCAGAGTTCCATGGAAATCTCTGATAGATGTGAAATGAAGACCAAGTGAGAAATATGCTGTATCAACTTACTTGGATTTGGGAATAAGTTTACTTTTGCAGCATAACTTGACCTATCATGTTTAAAAGAAAGATTACTCTACAACCAAGTCTATTTTACATGAGGAAATTAAGACCCATAGATAAGATGTGATTAGTTTGAATATGAACAGAAGAAGCAGAATTCAAATTCAGACATTCTAAGCATACTTTATACCAGAAATTGAGTACAAAGAATCTTCCATTAGTTTTTTTTTGGTGCTATATAAATGATGGACAAATTTTTTGCATTGTCAAAACATATTTATTCACTTAATCAACACACATACTGATCCTTTTCCATTTGTCCAACATGGTTGTAATTATGAGGGAATGGCTTGAGAGTGACAAAATGTGTCTGATCTTTTGGAGCTTATTTTTTAGTGAATGCTAAGCCATTGATCTTACTGACCTTGATTCACAATGACACAGTAAGTCAATGTAAGCATTTTATTTGTCAGGTGAATAAAATAGGGAGAAATTACGTAGCTAGTAAATGGTAGGACCAAACTTTGAACTCAGGAAAAATTAATCAGAGCCATTGCTCTTTTTAGGAAGAAAAGAAAAATGAAAGTAAAAAGAATGAATTCCTGTTAAAGCATTGCTATTAAAAAAATTTCCTGAGAAAGTTTGTACTACGGGAGCCTCAATGTAGTGCTGCTATCTTGTGAAACTTTACAATATCCATGCTTTGCCTGGGCAAGAGAAGCTATGTGATACACTCGCTGTTTAATTCTATTTGTTAGCCTTTGCAAAGTAAAATTCATCTTCATTTATTTTATTCAATCACCATGAGATGTTTTCCTCTGTTATTTTAGATTTTGGGAGAGTGCAGAAGGCAAATATCGTTCATAAGCAAGATCAAGAATCAGCTTTAAATCAATCACATTGCTATATTGTCTCTTTCACCAACCACCATAGGGCCCAGAAGTTGCCTATTCTGTCTTCTATATATATTGTAGGATGATCCAATGATAATCACTTAATAGATGAGGCTTCTTTCTACTTAAAAATTAGGCTCCTATTTCATTTTATTTTTATGTTTTTTAGTGCATGTTTGCTGACCAATCATTGTGAGCTATTGCTTCATGTACATAATACATCGTAATTCTTTTTCACTTCCCTTTATTTTCCCCTTCCTGCCCTCATCTCTGGGTCCCTTTTCTATTTGCAAAGGATCTATCTCTCTATTTCTCATTATCTATGTTTTATTTTCCCCTTTAAATTGTTTATGATTTGAGTTTGTAATATTTAAAGGATGAGAATGACCAGTACCTCATAGAGCCAGGTGTGGTAGTACATGCCTGTAATTTTAGCTTTCTGGAAAGCTGAGGCATGGGGATCACAATTTTAAGTTTATTTCGGATAATTTACTGACTGAGTAAAGCTCTGTGCCAAAATATAAACAAATAGGTGAATAAATACATTTATTTTTAAAAAGGGCTGTGCATATAGTTCAGTGTGAAGGCTCAGGATTTAATCCCCATGATCCCACTGTCATCACATGGCAAAATATCTCCATCTCTCATGCCTCTCAAGATAAAATAATTCAGAGAGGAAACAATCCTATAATTCATGTGGGACAAGAAGAGACCGAGATAGCAGAATCAATTCTGGGCAGCAACTGTAAGGCAGGGCATAGCAGTCCTTGACTTGAACTCATGCTACAAAGCTACTGTTATAAAAATAGCATGGTACTGGCATAAAAAAATATGAAGATTAGTGGAACAGATTAGAAGATGCATAAATAACTCCAAGCATGCTCAATCACCTTGTCTTTGACAAAGGAGCCAAACATGTTCACTGGAAGAAAGCCTCTAATAAATAAATAGTGCTGGAAAAATTGGCTCTCTACATGCCAAATAATAAAACTGGACCCATGTCTATCACCATGCACTAAACTAAAATCCAAATGGATCAAATATTTCAGTATTAAAATAGAAACACTAAATCAGCTGGAATAAAAAACAGGTAGCACTCTTGAACACATAAGTGTAGGCAAAGACTTCAGGAACAAAACCCAGATCGCACAGAAAATACAATAAGAAAATCAACAATTGTGATATTATCTTATTAAAAAATTTTTGCACAGGAAAACAAATCACCAATAGAGTGAAAGGACAACACACAGGGTGGGAAATAATTTTAGCTAGTTGCTCCATGGGCAAAGGAAAAATATCTAGAATGTACAAAGAACTGAAAAAAAACTCAGATACCCTAAATTCACAGACCCAATCCAAACATAGGCATCTGAGATGAATATACACTTCTCAGATAGAAGAAGCACAAGTGGAAAATAAATATATGAAAAATGTTCAACATGACTGATCATTTGAGACAAATTAAAACAACATTGGGATTCCATCTCACACCAGAAATAATAGCTATTATCAAAAAACTACCAATAACAAATGCTGTGGGACTGTGGGGAAAAGTGAACACTTTTCTACTGTTGGTGGGAGTGTAGACTAATACAACCACCATGGAACTCAGTATAGGTTTTCCTCTAAAAATTAGGATTAGAAGGCTCATATTACCCAGCTATTCCCCTTCTTGGTATCTTCCAAAAGAATTAAAAGAATCACACCACAGTGATATATGCACACTCATGTTATAGAAGCACAGTTTGTAAGATCTAAATATTGGAAAAACCCAAATGTTCATCAACTAATAAATGGATAAAAAGATGTGGGGTTTTAAAAATTGTATAATATGGTACTACTCTGCCATAAAAAAGGATAAACAAGACATTTCTTGCTAAATGGATAGACTTTGAGACCATACTCTTTTTTTGTTTGTTTTTATTTTGAATGTGGTAGAAATACAACAGAATAAGACAGAATAAAGCCAATTGAGACAGTGCAGTGAATTTGGTACAGAACTTCACAGCAGGTTACCGGGATAACAGTAATAGGTTCCATAGTATATCTCATTATCTTCACAATAGTTGTCTAGTCAATTAAGTATAGCAAAATCAAACCAAAGACAAAACATTACAAAATCAATCCAAAGAGAATATTGAATAGAGTAACGCAATTAATCATAATGAAAACAAAACTGAAAACAACACTTGCTTTCAAAGAGAAGATAGAGGAGACCCCCATATTTGCTATGTTGCATACAATCATCCTGCCAAGAGATGCTCAGACCTCTGTCCCCAGTTGCTAACAGGGTTGGGGGAGAGGTTTGGAATGTTTGATTCCAAGCCCGCTGGTAGGCTCAAGAGACACTACTGGGTCTCCTCCTGGCTCATGCCAGAGGAAGGCGCTTATTAAGAGGGTGGGTAAATTGCTTCCTTGTGCAGGCTCCTGGGTTCTACTATGGCCATGGCCGGATCTCGGGGACGTTCTCTGGTTCTCCTCTTGGCTTATGCCAAGACCATACTCTTTAGTGAAATAAATGGGACACACATGTGTAATTGTCACATTATCCCACTGGTGTGAGAAAGTGAAAGTAAATAAGCACCAAATTGTATAAGAGATATGATGAAATGAAAAGAAATTGCTCAAAAGGAAAGGGAAACTAGGGAAGGGGGATGGGAAAAGGAAGGAAGGACAGTAAAAGAAAACATGAGAAAAGAAGAATAAAATGGAAACAAAAGTTTGTAAATAAAGAGGGGAATTGCAGTTGAAGGAAGGGGAGGGGTTCAGAAGGATATAAAAAGACAAATCAAGGTATATTATGTATAGGTACAAATTGCCTATTATGTACGTGATCATTGTATATACTTAAATTGTTCCAATAAGCATAAGTAAATTTTTAAAAAGTAAAACAATTCAGTAGCTGTGCAAAGAACCTAAAATTGAAAGTTATAAATTATACATAGATGAACATAAAAATCAATCATGCATGTTCATATTTTATGTACAATATATGTCTAATACAGAAATGTGTCAGTTTTAACATGTGGAATTTCAGGCAGCCTTTAGCTTATTTGAAATTCTCCAGTAATGAGAACCAACACAGAATATTCCTATAAATTGCCAAGGTTATATTCCCACTTAAAGGCAGTAATAGCTCCCAGAGTTACTTTCATGGCTTATATTTTGAAAATAAATCAGGCCACCTGCACAAGAGTGTTGTGCCTACATGGTTCTTCCCTTGAGTGATGTTTCTTCATGTTACTGCTGTTTGTTCCTATTGTAAAATAATGGTCAGCATTTTTAGTTGGCTCTTTTTAATTGTATGCAGTTTGTTGGCTCTTTTATTGAAATTGTTTTGTGTACTTTTTCTCTTGGATTTAGTAATAGTCAAACAGATTTGCACATTTTTGGTCATAAGTAAACAAATAATTCATTAACGCAAACAGATGTAGCTCTGAATTATACTCTTTTGGTTGCCTTAATTGTACTCTTGTGATTGCAAACAACGTAAAAAATTTCATATAATAAAGTATTGTATTTTATGTTCTGAACTGTCTTTTTAATTTGTGTTCTTCACCTGGTACAAATTTGTGAAATAATTAGCTTCACTTTTGTCTTTCTTTTATTATACTATCAGTAGATTTGCAGGGAATGCCACCTTGTCTTCCATTTAGAACTGCCATGCACTGTTGTGAACTATCAATACACTAACAATGTAGAGTCATTTATATTTTTAGCTCAGTTGTAGCTAAGGGGAAAGTCAGGCCTGTATTAATTGGGAGAAAAGCTGCTGTGAAAGCCCAGTGAAATGTACTGACCTTTTTCATCTCATTCACATTCATGGTGTTCTCCCACTTTTATCAAAGCCAAAGACTCTATACTCAAGAAAGCTATGATTTTCACCAAACCATTTCTAACAAATTCAAATTATAGTTGACCCATAGGCCATGGCCTTTCAATAACACCAATCTTAAAACAGACCTAACAGTGTTAACTGGCCACATATACACAAACATAAGAGAATTTCTTGTGTCTGTCCTTGAGGGGTTTATTGTGAAGGTTAATGTTTAAACCATTGGAGACTATAAGCCATATGGACACATGGATGTTTTATATGTTAAAGGCCCAGAAGTCAACTTGCTTTGGCATTATATTAACCTTTTGCATAGACTATAAATTGTGGGAAACAGACTTTTCCCTAAACTATGTTATCTCATCACTTAGAATATTTCCTGATATATAATAGATATTCAACAAGCATTTGAGAAATGGCTGAATAAATCAAAAGATAACATATATAATCTGTAATGTTCTCCTTTTACAGGAAAAGAGCCACACATTTATTTTTTAGGTGGCCCTTTGAATTAATGAACTTGTATGCATAGCAGTTGCTCTGAAATCAGCAAGGCCACATACAATGCTTTGATTGCTATGGGTGTTTACGTAAAAGTTATACACCCTTCTCTTAAATCTTGAAAAGACTTTGTGAATGTAATCCGTTGTTTTAGACATTTATGCAAACCAGAAAAGGTAATTTAAGCTTCATTTTAGTTTATGGATTATCTAAGGTAAACCAACCTAGCAAAATTTAATTTCATGTACCAAAATAGAAGGTTAAAAATGTGTTACTAGTTCAACATGTGGAAATGCAATGTAGAAGGCATTGTAGAATTCTTCCAAGTGTCTTATCATACAGAATCACACTGAAACATCAATGGGTTTACCTTGAAATGAGGCAAAGCAAGAAAAATGTTACATTTTTTTGCTATTAGGTGCCTTACTTCCAGATGTCAGTGGAGAGCTCTAGAGAGTGGCATTGCTTTTTTGTAGATACCTGTTTATATAGCTTTCAGTGGCCTCAGTTGCTTTTAGTGAAAATGGCAGAGTCTTCCTTAGCACTCTGAACCTGTAAGCAAAGTTTCCTATGTTACCTGTCTTGACGCTCTTAAAGAACTGGAAAAGAATTCAAAATACTGAGATAGTTTGTTTGATACTTGGATGGTATAAAACTTGCATCCAAAATGAACACAATCTCCATTTTATTGGCTTTGGTAAGCAAAAGAAGAAAAAGCTAAGAATTAGGGGAAAGGAAATTTAAATTTTTATGCATCTGAATTCTCTTTTTCATGAAAAACCTAGCTTGCACTACTTAATGACCAGTTGTTTTTCATACAAGAGAATCATAGCCCAGCCCATTTTGAAGATAGAGCAAAGAAGGAAAAGATATCTGGAGGTCTTTCTACACACTAACACTGTGTAGAACTAATTTCTCTCTGTAATACTTAAAATGTTATATAGAAAGTATAATCACACTGCAAAAAAAGTAATGTAATATCTTCTGAGTATGAAAAAGGTGCTCAGTAACTATTGATATGCAAAAACAAATATGAATCTCAACTCAGATTTTTCACTCTTCATAAAAATTTTCTCTATTATATTGTAATGGTGAATCTAGAATATTATGCATTTGTCAAATACTCATAGAACTATACAAGACAACATGAGAACTATGTTAACTATGCACTTTACTGAATATTAATGTATGTTATTAGATCATCAATTGTAATCAACGTATGACACTAATGCCAGGTACTAATAACAGGAGAAACAGTGGCATGGGGGAGGCAGAAAGGGGTTAAGTGGAAACTATTTCTTGCTCACCTTTCTGGAGATCTAAAACTGATCTAAAAATGAAGTCTATGAAAATTTCTATTAAATAAATGTATGTGTCTCACTAGCCCCTAAAGCAAAATATCAATCACAATTTTGTACTTCTTAAGAGAATCAGACAGATCTAATTTTAAATTATGGCTATACTATTTAGTATGTAGATGATACTAGGAAAGCTATGTGTTTACTTGGGTTATAGATATTTCACCTTTTTAGGTGAAAAATATCCCCCATGTATAATTTACAGGGATATTATTAAAGATGGTAAATGAGATATACATGAGGAATTATC
>PVJX010013683.1:0-46972 GCA_004027295.1 Dolichotis patagonum | reverse complement strand
CTGAGAGTGTGGCAGACTTTCAGCAGCCTGAAGGAGAGAGACCCTGGTGTGTCGGGACCTACTCCGTGTAGTTGACTTGCAGTGCCGGGAGAACAGGGGGCTTCTCCCCCCTCTGGGGGGTGGCTGAGAGTGTGGCAGACTTTTGGCAGCTTGAAGGAGAGAGACCCTGGAGCATCAGGACCTGCACCATGCAGTTAACTCGGGGTGCCGGGAGAACAAGGAGCTCCTTCCCTCTCTGGGGGTCAGCTGTGAGTGTGGCGACTTTCGGCAGCCTGAAGGAGAGAGACCCTGGTGCCTTGGGACCTGCACCATGCAGTTGACTTGGGGTTCCAGAAGAACAAGGAACTCCTCCCCTCTCTGAGGGGTGGCTATAATCCTGCCAGTGGGCAGGCTGAGAATCAGACATCTCATGTCGTCCTGTCCCATGCCCCCCCCCGCCTTAGCAAGTGGGAGCCAGTTAACTACACATCTTGTGAAAAAATTGGCTATGGTATTTAGTATGAGCTCCCCATATGCAAAGATATGGACAACCATTTGGAAGGAAACAAGAGACAGTATGACAAATAGTGAAGATCTCTGGTTGTATAGCTTTGAAATTTATGCTTTTTTAAGTCCCATTCTGTTCTGTTTTGTTGTGTTTAATTTTACCCCCTTTAAAATAAAATTTAAAAAGTATAAAAAAATAAGTAATGAAAGTCAGTCAACAAAGAGTGTTTCTCTTTTTCTTAGATGTGGTCTTATGAAGGAAAAAAAATCTCACTGACATACATTTCTATAAAATTCTACATCAAGATGTGTGAGTCACACAAAACACAATCTCATATGCTGCAAGAGATCATTTCGGGTGCTTAATTACACACTGTTGATCAAGATCTTCTAAGTCAAACTGTACACCTCTGAGAATCTGATACAGAGACACATACAATCTAAAAGAGGAACTAAATAAAAGTTTTAACCTAAAGGTATCCATAAGAAACAATTGTAAAACAGATGCTTAACTGTTTGATGATAAGACAAAGGGCATGGACCACTAAGAAAAATGCTATCAAAAGAAGTGATAAATTCTCAAAGACCTATAAAGATCAGAGTAACAGCAAGATGAGGCCACAGCACAGAATTGGCCACAACCAAGTGATACTACAGAATTCAAGCTTCCAAATAAAATACTATATAGGCAACATTGAAAGTTATGTTTAGTTTCCCTTTACTATGAACTTGTAGGACATCTGTTCTGTTTCTTAAACCTCACTGTTCCCTACCCAACTAAGATCTTTCCTTACTTTTCTTTGGACCTTTGCTCCTTCTGTAGAGACTCCAACCTGGAAAACAGCTGTATGACTATGACACACACACTTTTCTGGAATTACATTACACCTCAATAAAATGCAAACATAACCACAAACTAACAAGCCAGCTATGAGCTAGGTCATATGACACCTAGGCAGTTCTGTTTCTGAGCAAGATCATGAGTTGTTCAATATTTCCTTTTCAGCTACAATTTGTAGCAAGAGAAAGCATATCCTCCTCGGAGGTAAGGCTGAGCCCTCTTGCCTGGCTTCATCCTCCTCAACCTTTTTGCACTATGAGCATCACCATCTCACATGAGGCTGTTACTTACTTGTTCTTCTGTTGAAAAATCTATAATTTTAATTAAATTCAAAAAAGTCTTCAGGTTTTTACTGTAATATTCAGTTTCATGCTGTAATTTCAGACCAATGTAACATACTAGGACAAATTATTTACTCACAAATTTACATTTCAAATATCTTACAAAATCTAAAAATCACTCTGCTTTGTCTGGTTTAAACCACTTCCCCCACACACATGCCTACACTATCCTGTAAAAGTTGATAATTAAAGAAATAACACAAAGGATGCTTACTGATGGGATTTTAAAACCATAGAAATGTTGAGGAAAAAAACTCTGATCAGAAAATCCACTTAAGTAAGTCAATTCACAACCAGTACACTTCTATAACTTCTAAAAAACAAAACTCTCACTGTATCTTTCCAATCAATGCTACTCAACTAAATGCATCATTGTGTATAAAGGCTTAAATTCCTCTTCAAGCCTCTGGCTTTTAAAAAAGATGACAATTTCTTGGCAGAAATGGATAAAGTTCCATATGGCTTCTGTCTTATTTTTCCTGTCACAATTAGGACCCCTTCTCATAATAAAAACATGATGAGCTGACAGTTTTCTGAAATCCTAGATAATATTTTAAAACTTACTCTTGGGTTTCTATTATGAGGAAGCATAAATTGTTGATCTAAAAAGGCCTGAAATTTTAACATTCTTTTGAATTTTGAATGTTATAAATTTTGAATGTTATAAATTTCTCCATACTTTAGAAAACACATAACTTACTGTTAAAATGTGCTTTAAATTTTTTTCAAAGAAAAGACAAATAGGTATTTAAAAAGTACAGAGTAGATTGGAAAAGATGACAGTCTTAAAAATATGAATGAGTGAAATATCATTTAAAAGTTTATTTTCAAAACAAACTTTAGAGTTCCACATTATCTCTAGCTAAGAAACTTGAATATTCTTCAGTCATGCAAAATTTATTTCTAGTGTCACTTGCATGTATTGTTCATCAGCTTCTTTTTTAAGTTTGATTATCACTGCACTATTCATCTTCCTTCCCCAATTATAGATTTTCACCCAAGGTACCAAAGAGCTACCCGCTAGACAAAACCTGCTATTTTACTTTGTGATACTTTCTGTTTTCAACATCCTGTACCTCTTTTTCTTTCCCTTAAACTCTATAACTTTGAGATAAACTCAGAGATACTGATCTTATAGACATAGTCCTCTTCCAAATACTCAACGTCTTATTCTTAAATAACATAAACTATTATGACCAAGAAAACTGTATCCTTATATTAATGTAAGAAGCTCATGTGCCACAAACTACTATAATACAAATGGAAACTTATCTTAAAATCATATTGAGTCTCATCTTATACTCAGTAATACCTCAAGGTATGTAGATCCTAAGGCTGAATCTCATGTCCCAGAATTCTCACATGAGGTTAAATATCATCTACAAATTATTAATGTATGAGAAATAAAAATATAAGTTTAAAACTGTCTAATTTCAATGATTTCTGCAGATTTCACCATAGTATTTTATTCAGAAAATATTATCAATTATTACTTTTAGATGTGAAATTCTGAGATAAAAGATAGCTCATTACTACTTTATTTAGAATGATGATAATTGATAATGAAGCACAAAGAACCCTCATCCTTTACTGGGAATTCCGGAATAGTTAGAAAAAGCAAGTGTCAGTTTGAAAAGTTCTATTTAATTTTCAAGTGCTATAATAAAATCTTCACAGTTGATAACTCTGGAAGAGAGGGGATTAGTGTCAAGCCATGTAAGAAGGGCATATACGTAACATTGAATGAAGACATGGTTAGTTCTAATTGTATTCCTTTTTCACAGGGCACATTACAACATAGAAGTGAACAAAGCAACATTGTTATTTATGAGGCTTTCATCTCCTGTCAGCAGTAACAGCCAAGAAACTCTCAGACTGAGATGCTAATCTAATTCCAAGGAAGCTGATGCATTTTACCAAAGTCATATGAGAAGGATAGTTTATGAATATGGTCAGATGGGGAACTACATAATATTGCAGGGGTGAGATTCTCATGAGAATTATAAGAGGAAAGAAAGAACTCCTACAAAGCTCCAGTTTCCAAAATCTCTCAGCATAAATTTCCCTAAAATAAATATTTTTCTAATGTGTAAAGCTGAGATAACCATTCCCAAGAAGAAATATAGCAGGGCAAAACCTACCTGGAAGTATGGAAGCATTCCCAGAGCATACCCACATGGGAGAAAATCAGTTTCTTCATTCACAAAGATGACATTTTCATCTCTGTCTATGCACATAAATTTGGAAGACAGAAAGAGGACTTTGGTTTCCCTCTTTACTTTCCCTGTGTGGGTTAACTTGAAGAAATTTTGGTATGATATTAAAACACATCTATAATTGGTATACATAGCCCAAGTGGGGCTTTTGATTCTAGTGTCAAATGGCAGAAGGCGAAGAGCAAGAATTCGCATGTGCCAAGCATCCCAGTTACCATTCCTTCCCACTCCCAGAATCTCTTTGTTACCCTTAAGGTGTACTATTTTGTTACTAGATACCATTTTGATAAAGTAATTCAAGTAAGTAAATCAAATCTGGTTAGATAGACCACTACAGAGTAGCTTCATGAGATTACCATGTCCTGGGCCAAAGGGAACTGGGTCCAAGAGGAAGAAAAACAGTAGCTTACAGTGGCTGAGATGTACCAAACAGAGGACACCCTCTGTGAATCAACTAGACTTTTTACCAATAGAAAGAAAGGAAGATTGTCAAAAGTAGTGAGCAAAGCTACCTGTCAATAACTACATTATTATTTTTGTTTTGTATAACAAAATATCTGATGTTGAGTAATTTATAAAGAAAAAGAATTTATTTATCTCACAGTTTGGAAAACTGAAAGTCCAAGATCAAGCAGTCACTAGTAAGCACTTTCTAGCTACATCACAATCTAATGAATGGCATCATAGTGCTCCCAGAACAAATGCCAGAGGGAGAAAATGGTCACATGTCAAGACAAGATTTAAAAGGAATTCAGAAGTCAAGTTTACTACTTCTTCTGCCTGCTTCTGTTAGGAACTACTTGGAATCTCAAAGAGCTACATTAATCCCTCCCAAAATGTCACTGATGATCTAACCACATTTCACTAAGCCCATCCACCCCATCCAAAGTTGGGCATCAAACCCAGGGACTCTAATAAACTAAAAAAACACTCTATTACTGAGTTATACCCCAGCCCAAGGTCCATCTCTTAAAGGTTCTACCATGTTTTGCCTTGGCACATCTGGGACCAAGTATACATCTGTCAGCATGGGGTTTAGGGATTTACCACCACCATTTGTCACCTATTAAAGTAATATATTCAAGTTAATTAAATTGCATATAAATACAATTTCATGTTAAGCATATCTGTTTTGCAATATATATATATATATATATATATATATATATATATATATATAATGGATGAGAAACTCAATCATAGGAGTCTTTGAAATTAAGACCATGAAAAAATGAATGGAAAAATCATGGGTACAGGGGAATTGTGTTTTATGCATATAAATGCCACTATCTCATCTAGACAGTTTCAGTGAACTTTTTTTTTAATTATTCTCTCTTCAATGTCTTTCTCCCCATTAAAGAAAGATTTGACCCAATAACATAGGTATCTACATAGCTTTAAATACATGACAAATAAAGATAATAGAACTACCTAATATAAAATTCTTTTCAATCTGTCTCCAAGCTAAGTTTCTCTATTTGCTCACATTTTTATATTTCATACATTTATGATCAATAAAATTATTTAATATATGTTCTAGACATTAGCCTTTTGTCTGAAGAATAGCTGAAAAACTTTTTGCTTCTCTGAAAGTTGTTTTTTCACTGTGTTGGTGATTTCTTTTGCTGTGCAAAAGCTTTCTAATAAGGTAAGATCCAGTTGTTGATTCTTTGTAATATTTTCTGTGCAGGCAAGGTTTTGTTCATGAAGCCTTTGCCTACTCCTATATCCTCCAGTATGCTACCTATTCTCTCTTCCAGCAGATTTAGTCTCTCTGTTTTATAATTTAGATCTGTTTAACTTAGATTTGTTTTAATATTTAGATACTTAATCCATTTTTATTTTAGTTTAGTGCATGGTGCCAGACATAGGTCTAGGTTTACTCTTTGGTACGTGGAAAGCCAGTTTTTCAGAACCATTTATTAAAGAAGCTTTCCTTCTTCCAGTGAATGAGTTTGATCTCTTTGTCAAAAATCCAGTGGCTGAATGCATTTGGAGTTGTTTGTGCATCTTCAAGTCTGTTACATTGAATCAGAACTTCCAAATTCAAATATTCAATTCAAAATGGGCATCTGAGATGAATAGATACTTTCCAGAAGAAGTACAAATAACAAACAAATATATGAAAAAGAGCTCAATATCACTAATCATTTGGGAAATGCAAGTTAAAACAACACTGAGATTCTATCTCACTCCAGAAATAATGACTATTATCAAGAAAACAGCTAATAATAAATGCTGGTGGGGCTGTGGGGGGAAAGGAACTCTTCTCCATTGTTGGTGGGAGTGTAGACTGGTGCAACCACAGTATGGAGACTCCTCAGAAAACTAGAATTACAAGTTCCAGCTATTCCCCTTCTGGATATCTTCCCAGAAGAATTAAAAGCAACACAACACATAGGTAAATGCATACCAGTGTTTTTAGTGGTGTAATTTGTGACAACTAAATCTTGGAAGAACCCAAATGCCCATCAACTGATAAGAATGGTTTTAAAATATGTGGGATATTTTTTACTATATAATGGAGCATTACTCAGGCATAAAGAATGACAAAATTGAGGCATTTATAGCTAAATAAATAGACCTTAAAATCATAATCATAAGTGAAATACATCAGACACATGTGTATAAATGTCACGTTATCTCTCTGATGTGAGAAACAAATTATAAATAAGAACTAAAATGTACAATAGATATTGTGAAACTGGAGGAAATTGTTCTACAGAAAAAGGGAACTTCAGGCATGGAAATGGTAGAGAAAAGGAAAGAAAAATCAGAAAAGAAGGATAAAATGAAAACAGAGCTTTGTTAATGGATAGGGAAAGGGGGTTTGAAAAGAGAGATAGAAATGGGGGAGAAGGGGATGGGGTTTTAGTTCAACAGTGTAAGTACCTGCTTGGCAAATGAGAGGTCATGAGTTCAATCCCTGGTACCAAAAAACAAAAGGAAATGGGGGAGAAAGGAGGAATTAAGACATATCATGCACAAACACAAATTCCATTTAATGAAAGTTATCATAATGTATATCTGAATTGTACCAGTAAACTTAAATTAAAATAATAAATAAAATAAAACATTGAAAACAGAGAAATTATGAGAACATCTTGAATTTGTATTATTTTAAATAAGAAAGAATTGTACAGCCCATTATTTTGTAATGGTACAATATCCAGACTTAGTCATAAATTTGATTTAACAATATATCATTGGTCCCAACTAGGTATTCTTGTCACACATCCCGTCAATAGATTAATCTCCCTAATTCTTCTTTCCTTATTCCTCCAGCAGGATTGAACTGAAACAAAAAAAGAAAAGAATGCTTTCTGGATTTGCTAAATATTCTCAGTATTGAGGATAAATGGCATTATTTTCTGGAAAAAATAATAATAAAAAGAACTGTTTTAAGAACATTAATATTTTCACACTTTCTTGCCTTTATTCATCTGATTCTTCATAGCTGGGATTTCTCTGACTTATATCCACTTCTTGGAAATTGTATGCAACCACAAAAGCCCAGATCTAATGTTCTCTTCATCTTGAAGTACCCCTAATTTTTCTTATGCTATCAACTTTTAGAAGGCTTAATCATATCTGGAAAGCATATTTGCCACACGAGGTAATATATTTACAGATTTCAAAGGAGTAGGCATGGACTTTTTGGGGAAGCATAAGTCTGCCTAGCACACTTTAGAACGTAAGCTTCTTGAAGATAGATCAATATTCTACTTCTTTAATCTCCAAAGTAGAAATTATCATTGATAAGTGTACTATAAGTGATCAAAAACTACAGTGAATGTTTAAATTTTAAAAATTTATTGCACAGAAAGAAAGATTGCCACTAATCCTCCTCACAATACTTCCCACCACTTTGACCACACTTACCCTATTGTTCTTGATATTTCATAAAGTAGATCTGAAGTTCTCTATCCTGAGTGTTTTTATGAGCTATAAAAATACAGTGAATGCTGCTGCTATGGGCTATCCAATGTAAACTCAAGCTTGTAAGAACATCAAACTATAACATTCACATTTGCTTTATTCAGTGGATCTAGAACCATGAGACTCCTGTCTCTTCCCCAAAGCTAAAATGATTATGAATCCAAAAAATCAAAATGACCATGACAAAAATATTTTAAATTGATTCATGGCAATCAACATAGTCGTGATGGTACAAATAGAGATAATTACCAAAAAAAAAAAGAGAGAACTTCTGTAACTGTTTCAGAAAATGGTAAGAATAATGGAATAATTGGTTTCAAAGACAGAAGAAGTGTTTTGAGGGGGACTAATGGCAATGTGCCCTTTGGTTTAATTGTTTTATTTAAACATACATTATATTTTTAATCATACTTCCTTTACTGAAGTTTGCCAAAAGATAGAAATTATTTCCCTCCTTTTATTGTTTTTAATAAATCAATAGTGACTCTGATGCAGTAAAAGAAACAAAACCACCACAAATACTACCTTTCACTCAAATGCCATCAGTAGTCTCCTAACTGGTATCCTCTTGTTAATCTTCCTTTTCTTCTTTTTCTAATTCATCTTTCTTAGTGAGAGTTCTAGTCAAGTATCTTTCCTGCCAAAGATTTCAATGGTTTCCTCATTTTCTAATAAATAAGACTGTAATTAATTAAGCAGTAATTACAATTGCTAGTTTGATCCCTAACTTTATTTTACACATTCTAACTCACCATTTTAAATGCTTCACCGATAAATGTTTTGGGAATATGGCCTTAAATGAGCACTATTCCTGGCTCCTAGCAATTAGAAGCCTCTATTATTCTAAGTGACTTTCATAACACCCTAGTGGAGTTACGCTATGATAAATTTGTCACACAATCAAGTCACTAAGACTGCAGCAAAATCACTTTTCATAAGATTTCTTTAGACTGTGAACATAATAGCTCACTTGTACGAGGGTTTCTAATTAAAGGTAGATAAATAATATTTTTCTTATTAGTCTTCTCCAAAATGCAGAAAGCAACAAAACTATGAAGAAAACACCATATTTAATGAATCAGGACATAAGCACAAATCCAAATCTTAACCTAGAAGAATACTTCTGCAAGCAATAATAATGGCTCATAACTGAGTAGACAGACCAAAGAAGTGACAAGGAACAAAAACAGGTAAGTGGCAATTATAATTCCACTGCTGACTGGAGTCAAATGTGCAGAATATAATCAGCATACATAGGGGATTTAAGACATTCAAGCTTTCCTTTCAATCAACAAGGACCTCTACCTCGTCCCCAGAAAGAGGAACATGCAAACTAAGAAGGTAGAGTACCTGCCTAGAAGGTAGATAAAAGAGTATGGGAAGGAATATATTTGAGTCTGAAATCCAAACACCTCTCTCACTCCTCTTTCCTTAGTCAGCTTGAGTTGTGATAACACAATACCATAGACCAAGTGGTTTAAACATTAATTTTCTCATAAGCTTGGTATCTGAGGAGTCTAAGATCAAGGTACCATAAATGCATGTCTGATGAAGGCCTTCTTCCTGACTCAGGGATGCCATCTTCTCTGAGGGGAGAGAGGAATCAAACTCCATTGGGACACTAATCCATTTATGAAAGCACCACCATCCTGACCACATTTCATACTAAATACCTTCCAATACTCTAATGTATCACATTCTAGCTCAGGGGTTCAACCTGTGAATTTGAGGGCAACTCAAGCATGCAGCACATAAGAACTTCTCATGCCATTGTTGGGCAAATAGGTGATTCGAATTTAGGAAGTCTCACTCAGAGATGAACAGCAGTCAGAAAGGAAAAGCATAAAAGTTATACTGAGGTTTTATAAAAGAAGGAAAGATTGTAAAACATTTTCCAAAACTTAGCTGAAGGTAAAAATCTAAAAAGGCATTACAAAGAACTTTATGAAAGAAAATTTCAAAGAAAGTAAGTTCCCAGTAAGAATAACTTGGACTGTAAAGTAGCTCAAAGAAGAAAAAGAAACAAAGAAAAAATGAAAAGGTTTGACAGATGATAAACAGAAGCAAAAATTGAAATAAAAAAATAATAAAAATCACATTAGAAGCTAAAATTGGAAGATATTTTGAAAGCATAGTCAAAATTAAAAAGATAAAGGATGCATATAATTAGAAAATAGTAAATCAAAAACAGACACATGAACAATCATTGGACTATTATTAATATTGCCAAAGAAAATATAACAGAAGACTTTTTTCCAAATTCCATGAAACAATAACTATAAATTGTTATAGGAAATAAACTGTACTCAAAATCTGTACATACATTATGTAGCCAAAGTTTTTTAAGTAAAAAAGCAATGTAGAATACAGTCTGTAGACCTTTCTCCTCCAACATGAGCAAGCAAGAGCATGGCAACAAGCTGCATCCTCTGCCCAGAGATGAGCTAGGAGGCCCTCTCCAGACAGGCAGTGACCCCCGCCCACTCAAACAAGCAAGCTATGCAGTATGAGCAATGCTCCTCACCCAACACAAGCATGCAGATCCTTGAAGGACGGCACCACACACACACCCACACACACACACACACACACAAACACACACACGAGCCAACAGGCCTGCACAGGATGCTACCCACCAATGTAAGGGCAAAATGATTTACCAACTCTAAGCTGGTTCTACATTTTGCTTCCCTCTGGCATGGGGCAGCAAAAGCAAAGACTGACCAATATACCTGATATTGTATGAAAAGAATGCCCAGGGAGAGGAGAGAGCAATCAAACCAGGTGACAAGTGACATTAAGTCCAACAGTTCACGTGAACCCCTGCTTCATAGCCTACAGCCAGTGAAGAGTACAAGGCTGATTGTGTTGCCTGTTTACCAGGAGGAGAATGGATATGCCATGGCCTGGATGGTAACCACAGTTTAAGTCAGATCCATAGTGGGGCCTCTGGTGCTGAAGGGTACCTCGCAAATCCACAGGCCCTAAAACTAAGCAGAGAAAATTGTGACTGGTTAGATTCTAAGACTGCAGTGTTGTAAAGAAATCACTCATTCAAAAACATGAAAATTTTTTCTTTGACTCAATCTTTTACTTGATTTTGCTATTTTTTATTATTTTTAATCTTTCCTTCCTTGAGTTGGAAGGTGGTTAGAATTTTTTGCCTCAATTTGTTTTTACTGTTGCTTTTAGTTTGTTTTCTTTTTTTGTTTTCCCCTTTCTTTCTTTCCCTTCTGATCTTTTCTTTATTTCTTTTACTTTGCTATCTTTTTTCTTCTTTTTCTTGTTCTTTCATCTCTGCAAGTGTTCTCTAAAATTATTAATTTCCTTTTACTCCTCAATAGGGCCTACTATCACTTTTCTTTCCTCCTTCACATACCTGACTAAAAACTTTCTCAAATTTTATTTTTTTTCATTCTCTGATTCTCATACACTCTAAGTTTACTAGTGTAACTACTAAGCTTTATGAACATTTAGATAGCTAGTTAATTTTACACTATTGCTATTGAGTGCTGTTCTATTGTTAATAGATATAAAATTGTTCTATTTAATAGATATTTATGGTAGGTCAATGGCATATCAATAGTTGGCTTATCTTTGTGTTTGTACTATAATCATAGATCTTTTTTTATAGTTAATTGGTCTTTAAGGTTTGTCAAAACTGTTTGTGTTTCATGCTATAATTGATGCTAATTTTATAACATAGTCAAAGTGATATCACTATTGCTATTGGTTTTTTGGGGGGGGGGATTCCAATATCCAGTTGCCTTGTGGTCATTAACAACACTGTGGCTCACTTGGAGAACTAAATACTGAACCAAATACTCTGAAACCTTCTATCACAAGTAAATGGAGGTAGTTGGATCTTGGGACAGAGGCAAAGGCTAGTAGTTAGCAATGCCCACAGGTCAGCACTAGAAACTAGACAATAATCAAAGAGCTCTCCATACTTCAAAGCTTTCTGCCATAATTAAGCCCCAAGCCTCAACACACACACACTACACACGAAGACAAGCCAACAAAATGCTTCCAAATAAACCCCAGCTTTCCAAAAGTTGATTCATGGAAAGGGGAGGAAACCAAATGTCACACATTTGAATTATTTCAAAGGGGAGGAAACCAAATGTCACACATTTGAATTATCCAAATGGTATCAGAGAAAAAAACAAAATAGATCTGTAAGGTATTTGGCAAACTCACAAGAGATATAAATAAGATATAGGCCCAAACAACCAAATGATCAGTAAGTCTACAGAAGACACTAATAAAACGCTAGACTAATGAAGCAAAATGATTAAAAACATGAATGACCAAGACAGAAAAGGATCAGAGTACATAAAAAAGGCTCCAAATAAACAAATGAAAGCATTATAAGACTTCAAAACAAGATAATAGGAAACCAACCATAATACATCCCCTTATGTTCAAAATAGCTGCCCATACCATCAGACACCGTAAAATCTAACAAACTAAGACAGAACAAAGCCAAGCCTAACAAAATGTTGATATCTTATTGTCTTGTTTTCAAGTCCCCTGTTACTTGTACTGTTCTGTTCTGATTTGTTTTGCTGTTTTGTTTTGTTCTCTTTAAAAAAAAAAAAAAACTTTAAAAGGTTCCAAATAAAAACTCGTAAGAGTAAAATTTTTTCAAAAGTATGAGCAGAAAAAGTGACCAATGTGAGGAGATCAGTGTCAGAACTAGAAGACAGGGCCCTTGTTGGTGACCACTTAACGCAATAAACCCCCAAAACAACAAGAGAACTTGAAAAATCGATCCAGCAGCACCTAGATGACACAAAGAAAACTACTCTAAGACTAATAAAAATTAGTAAAATATCAGGAGACAGCACAAATGGCATAAAAACCTGGTTGCTGAAATAAAAGCAGAAATCTTTCTAAGTAATGGAAAAGAATTTAATATTCACATAAGTGAGGAATATAACACTTCAAATAGTCACAAGCAGGTAAGAACTTCTCCACAACACATCATAATCAAAATTGCAGAAGTTCAACAGAAGGACAAAATATTAAAAGTGATTAGAGAAATATAACAAAACACTTTTAAGGGTAAATCTATTAAAACTGCAAGAGACTTCTCCACACAAACCTTACAGCCCAGGAGAAGTGTTTCAACCCCTATAAGAAAACAAATTCCAATCCTGACTGATATATCCTGAAAAACTTCTTCCAAATTGATGGAGAAATAGGATATGTTCATGATAAAGAGTACTGAATGAGACTTGTAACTACTAAACTGGCCCTCCAAACATTTCTGGGGGATATCCTTAAAACACACAATAAAGTCAATAATGACAAAATGTCTCAGAATGAATACACTACATAAAATGAGCAGTTAAGTAGAAGGAAAATTTAGGGAATTTCAACAGGAAAATAAGGCAATGACAGGTATAAAAGTAACACATATCAGTAACACTCAAGGAGAATGGTTTCAATTCTGCCATCAAAAGACACAAAATGTCAAAATGGTTCAAGAAATAAAATTTAATGTTATACTGTATACAAGAAATATATTTAATCTCAAACAAAATTCATATAAATAAGAATTAAAGGATGAAAAACAATATCCCATTCAATAAGAACCCAAATAAAAGCAGGTATGGCTATGCTATATTTAAGCCATATGTACTTCAAGTCAAAAATTGATCAAAAGAGGCAAAAAAAGACACTGCATTTTGGTTGAGGGCACAATCCAATAGAAAGATGTAACAATTATTAACATTTATGTACCAAACAATGGTGCACCCAACTTTATCAAAGAAGTACTACAGGATATAAAAACCAGGTAAAAATAAACACAATTCATTTGGAAGATCTCAATAACCCACTCTCACAAAAAGAGTAACTAGAAAAACTGATCAACAATGAAATATAGAGTTGACTTAAACCTTTAAACAAATTGACTACAGAGTGTTCTACCCAGCAGCAAAAGAATACACATTCTTCTCAGCAATACATGGAACTTTCTCCAAAATAGATCACATACTAGCAATAAGGGAAGTGTAAATAAATAGAAAAGAATTGAAATTATAAAATTTATATTATCAGTACATAGCACAACAAAACTAGAAATCAACACTGAAGACACATGAATTATGTAAATACATGTAAAATGAACAACCCACTCTTGCATAATCAATGGATAATAGAAGAAATCAAGGAATACAAAAAGACAGTTCCTAGAACTATATAATAATGTTGGAATAACATACAAAAACTTACATCATACAATGAAAATAGTCCTAAGAAGGAATTTTATAGCTTTGAATACAAAAATCACAAAAACAGAGTTACACCAAATTTATAACCTAATGACATACGTCAAAGACCCAGAAAAACAAGAACAAGACAAACCCAAAGCTACTAAAAGAAAGGAAATTATAGTGCTGAAATTTTTAGATCAGAAATCAGTGAAAGTGAGACAATAACAATAATGCAAAGAATCAATAAATCAACTCAATGCAATTAGAAATGAAAAAGTTCAAATCATATTATGTACTGCTGCAAACAAAAAGATGATTAACTATACTGCAGATCCGTATACCAGTAAATTGTGGAATACAGAAGCAGATAGATTCCTACATACATATGATTTAACAAAACTGAAGTAAGATTTTAAAACCCTGAAAAACTCCAATGGCAGGCAATGAGATTGAAGCAGCATTAAAAATCCTACCAACTAAGAAATGCCCAGGTGGAGATGGATTTACTGCCAAAATCTACAAAAACTTCAGGGTAAGATCTAACATCAATACTCCTCAAGCTTTTTAGTGAAACTGAAATGGAGAGTACTCCCAAAGTCACTCATGGAAGTTACTACTATCCTGATTCCAAAACTATACAAGGATCCAATCAGAAAAGAGAACTATAGACCAGTTTCTTTAATGCTAATAGGGGCAAAACTGCTCCACAAGACTCTGGCAGACAATACAAGAATCATCAAAAAGATCATATTTCCTGATGAAGTAGATGTCATTCCTGGATACAAAGATGGTTCAGCATATGCAAACCATTAAATGTAATACATCACATAAACAGAAATAAGGTCAAAATCACATACTTGGACAGAGAGTGAAAAGATAGCGGACCAGTAGGCAGCAGGATACAGAGCATCTCTGAGAGAGACAGCTTAGATGCTAGAATAGAACATCCTGGAGAGATCCAAACAGAAGGAGATGGATCCTCTCAACACAGTTCCATACTATGTTGTTTCGTGTGAATTCCCTGTATGTGAAGATATAGACAACTATTTGGAAGAAAACAGGAGTCAATATGATAGATAGTGAGTATCTCCAATTGTCTTGCTTTGAAATTTATGTCTCTTACATTGCTTTCTTATGTTCCCCTTTGTTCTGTTTTGTTGTGTTTAATTTTACGCTTTTGATATAATTGCAGGTATGTTTAAGTGTGTAAAATGGATGACCATATTACTGTTTTTGTCAGATCATGGAACAGAACTGTTAACAGTATCACTGTTTGAATGTCTACTTTGTATGTTTTAATTTTGTAATTTGAACAACTATCTCCAAGATGTCAGTATGTAACTTATCAAGTAATGATTTCTTAGTATTTTTTTTTGTTCTTTTCCTTTTTTCCTTGGAATTCTGTATTGTTACTATCCTTTATTCTGTTTTGTTTTGTTTTGGCTTTTTTCTCTTTAAATAAACTGTTTGTAAAAATGTAAAAAAAAATCACATACTTATAACAATAAAAAGTTTTTGAGTAAATTCAATATATTTTTCATGATTAAAAACACTGAAGAAATTAAGTATAGACAGACATTATCTCAATCAGATAAAATCCATTTATGGTAAACCTACATCCAACGTCATATTAAAGGGGCAATACTGAAAACTTTCTCACTAAAATCAGAAACAGCACAAGGATATCCACAGTCACATTCCCATTCAACACAGTGCTTAAAAAATTAGCAAAAGTAATTAGGTAAGAAAAAGAAGTAAAAGTATATATTGCAAAAAAAGTAATCAAATTATCATTATTTGCAGATGGAAGACATCAGAAAAATTAACAAAAAGACTCTTAGAATTAATAACTTAATTCAGTAATGTAGCAGTATACAAAATAAAAACACAAAAATTAATAGCATTCCTCCATATTACTAATGAACCTACTAAGAAAGAAATCAGGAAAAAAAATCATTCATAATAGCATCAAAAAAATTAAATACTTACAAACTAATCTAATAAGATAGTAATGAAATACCTCTATGACAGTAAGATGAAAAATGAAATCAAACAGGACATTCAAAATTGGAAGCATATCTCTTGTTCCTGGAAATCTACAATCAATATAGTCAAAATGGCCACACGTCCAACATACAGATTTAATGCAATACAAGTCAAAATAACAGCAGCATTCTTCACAGAATCCTAAAATTCCTATTGAAACAGAGAGACCAAGCAAAACCACCCTGGGTAGAAGGAGCAAAGCAGGAGACATCACAATCCTGAACTTAAGGTTATATTACAAAGTTACAATGATTAAAATAAAATCCTGCATGTTTGTGGCACCAAAAAAGACATGAGGATCAATGGGACAGAATAGAGGATGAAGAAACATCCCCAGTCATACTGAACAATTGGATCTTTAAAAAGGGATCAAACATACACATTGAAGGAAAGTTATCCTCTTTAATAAATGGTGTTAGGGAAACTGGCTATTCACATAAGAAGGCTGTAGACCCATATCTTTCCACCATGTACTAACCTAAAATCAAAGACCTAAATATTAAAATGGAAACAATCTTCTGAATAAAATAAAATCTGTAAAATTCTTGAAGCCATAGATTTAATCCAAGGACTTTCCAAGCAGAATCCCAGTTGCATATGAAATAATACCAAGAATCTACAAATGCCAAGTGTCTGCACTACAAAAGAAACAATTGACAGAGTGAAAAGAAATCCTACAAAATGGAAAAAAAAATTAATGGCTATTCTTCATCAGATGACTAATCTCAAGAACAAAGACAGAACTCAAAAAAGTTAAATTCCCCAAAATTAAAGGTCCAATCGAATAGAGTTAGTAAAATGAATAGACACTTCACAGGAAAAGAAGTACAAATGACCAATAAATACATGAATAAATGCTCAACATCCCTGGCTATTAGAGTAATGCAAATTAAATTTGATTCTGTCTTACTTCAGAAGAATGGCCATCATTAAGAAATCAAATAAAAATGCTGGTAAAGACACAAGGAAAACAGAAACTTTTTGCATTAGTGGAATTGTAAAGTAATAAAGCCACTATGAAAATTTGGAGAACCTCAGAAAGCTAAAACTAAAAATTTCATTTGACCTAGCTATTCCCCTTTTAGATATCTTCCCAATAGAACTGAGGAAACTTATATTACAGTGATACATTTTTACCCATATGCACAACTCATAACAGCTACACCTTTGATGTGACCTATATGCCCATCAGCATGTGAATGGATGAAGGAAATCTGGCCTTTACACACAATGAAGTCCTACTGTGCCATAAAAGAAGATAAACCGAGTTATTTGTAGGAAAATAGATGCGTCTTGAGACCATAATGTTAAGTACAATAAATCAGACATACAAGCTTAAATATCACATAGTTTTTCTTGTATGAGAAACCCAAATCATAAATAAAAACAAAAGCAAAAGATAGATAATAGGAAGTAGGGAGACAGATCTTTCTCAAAGGGGAAAAGAGAGATGGAGAAATGAGAAAGGAAAGAGGGGGACGTGATGAGTAAAGGAATTAGCATAGGTTATGTACATGTACCAACTTCACACAAAGAATGTGAATATTATGCACTGTAAATATGTGGTAATGAAAATTAAGTAATAAAATCCATAATAAATATATGCCTGAAACTTTCATTCCTTAGTATCAAAACACATGAAGAAAAATGATATGAAATGCAGAAATAGAAACAAGTACAGGAGTAGTCTATAACCTGATACTTTGACAAATCAAGTAGATGAAAGTATAAGTACTAATACTTGTACTATTAAAATATGATAAAGCAGATAATAGCTAACTACCAGAGAGACACTTTAAAAATGTAAATAAAAACTTGCCAGAATGGACTTGGTGGCATATGCTTGTAACCCAAGCACTCTGGAGGCTAAGGCAGGAGCAGCAAAGTTAGATCCCAGAATGGGCAATTTAGAGACTTAGTCAGACTCTGTCTCAAAATTTAAAAGAAGGACTAGGGACACAGATTGGTGTGAAGGCCTTGGATTCAGCCCTCAGTGCTGCCTCATCTCTGCCCTCCTTACCAGGCTATGTTCATTAAGTACCATTGTTTGAAAAGAAAATCCAAATGTTTGACATTGTGTTATGCTATTTAGAGCAGCTGTACTTAATTTTTGTGCAAGAATATTTGCTTACTTTTCCAACTTTATAAACTTTCATTATTTATAATAAAGAAACTATTTATACTGTTAAAAAATTGTAAATAAGATCATGTCACTCTCTGGGGCTACAATTTTCACTGGTTTTTCTCAACTCATCATTTTCGGTCCTGCCATGCTTCTCCTCACACACTCCATGCTGAACTGACAATCTTTTTCCTCTCCTCAAACACCATCTTTGTTTCACCTGTGAATATCTTTGCAGCTGCTGCTCTGACAAATGCTGTTCTCTCAGGGTTTAAAACTCCCTCACTTTTTCTGTCCAGTGCTTACTTATATGTGACTGTTCAATGGAGACTTGAGTATCCCTCTGATAAAGCCTTTGCTCACCTTCCCCAATAAGTTCTATCTCACCTCCCTGTTATAGCTTGGCACAACTGCTGCCATGTTGAGCCCTGCATTTAACTAGTGCCCTGTATTTGACCCAGGAAAAGGAAAAATTACTCAGGGTATAAGTCCCATGAGAAAAGCAGAGTGAACTGTACCCACAAGAGAAAAATTAACCTGCTCAACAAAAGAAGCAGGATACAGGTGTCAACCAAAAATTGATGTAAGATTCTAGTTAAATTGTTTCCAACAGGATGTCTTTTTGTGGTTGTCTGTTTAAAAGCTTTGTCATTTTCCAATTTAGGGCCACTTGGTGAGATTCGGAAACGGGTCCTTGAGAGTGGTCACTGAGCTCAGCTAATTAAATTCCAAATGTATCAATTTGGCTGTTTGTATTTCTATATTGTTTATGAACTCACTTCATTCTCTTCAAAATTAGGTAGTAAGGGGGGTAAAAAAATATGTTAGGACTAAGAAGTTGTATGTATGATTATTTTCTATGTCCTTTGTTCTAATGAAAGCTTTACAAAGGCAGAGATTTAATTTGTCTTATTTACTTACCATCTCTAGTGCCTAAAATGAATTCTGGTGTATACAAATACACATAAAATAAATAAATATGCATTCATAAAGAACAGATTCAATGAATTAATTAATGTTTCTACTGAATTCAACATCTTCCAAACAGGGAATATCTCTTTTGTCCAGAGTCCAAGAAACATTAACATAAACTTATCAAATACTAAGCCATAGAGACAATGATAAATTTTTTTGGCCTTTTTTTTAATATAGAGTCTCATTAGAGACCATAGTAACTTAACACAAAGTTTAAGACTGAAAAAGTATCTACTTACCGAAAACATGGCAGACCGATAAGTAGCAGGACAAGGAAACTCTGAGAGAGACAGCTCAAATGCCAGAATAAAACATCCTGGAGAAACCCGGACAGAGGGAGATGGATTCTCTCAATCCAAGAAGAAACTAAAGGGAAAAGAGCTCAAATACGAAGTCCTGGGGGCTACCATTAGAGAAGCTAAGATCAGTGGTTACGGCGCCCTTGCTGAGCCGCCTGAATTCTTGTGGCCAAGTCTGCACTGAGCGCTGGAACCCCTGCCAATGCAACTGGCTTGAGCCGCCCTGCACGCAACTCGCATGGAGCTGTGATGAACTCCTGCTGCAGCCACGCTGATGCGCTGAAGTTGGAGGTCGGGGAGCCCAAGAGAAATGGAGCCAGAGAGAGACCCACATTGACCCGCAGTGAGTGCTAGGAATAAGACCCTCCCATGAGAAAGGGGCGACCAACTGGACAACATGTTGGAGTCAGGCAGGACGAGTCCAAACTGCAATGACTTCAGTTGGTTGCTCCACTCCCAGAGCAGATTGATGGGATCTTCCTGGCCTGGGTCACACGCCTGACCAAGACCCAATAAGGCATCCCAAACCTATTCCTATGCACAGCACGCACTGACACAGTGAAGACCCATGAAGGTTTGCTGGCCAAGAGAGGAGGGGCCAGCATACACTGCTCCTGCCTATACCTCACTTGCTGATAGCAGACTGAAGAGGGCAGAAACCTCTAGCCAGCTTGCTTCAGAAGAGCTGTAACCAACAGGGAAAGGAGCTGGAAACTCAACTATACACTTGTATGGAAGAAACCAAAAACATGATAAGAGAAAGAAATAAAAAAAAGCCCCCATCCCTCAACCCTGAGAATATTGACCCAGGAGAGGTAAATACTAAAGAGATTGAGGGCAGCAAACATGCAACATCAAACATGGCATTAGCAGACATAAAGAGACATCTTCTGAACCTCATAGACGAGCTGAAAACTGAAATATTAATTCAAGTTAAACAAGATACAAGTAGATTAATAAAAGAAATGCTAAGCACCTCTCAAGAAGACACAGACAGAAGAATGGAGGAACACAAAAGAAAGAGAGAAACATTTGATGAAAAATATAAAGAAAACCTAGAATACATGAAGCAGATTCAAAGAGATTACCAGGAAACTAAAAACTCCATTGAAAGCTGGAAAAACTACTTGAAAGAAACTAAGGATAGACTATCAAAATTTGAAGACAGGTTTGCAATGTGTGATCATGAAATGAAATATCTTTTAAAAATAACAATGAAACAGGCAGTAACAATAAAAAGGCTGGAAGATGACAAGAGGATCTATAACCTAAGAATAAAACATGTAAATGAAGAAGCAGGAGTCAAACAAAGGAATTGCAAAGGCTATTCACAGAAATTATTAAGGAAAACTTCCCAAGCATAACAAAAGGAAATGATATGCAGATGTATGAAGCATACAGAACTCCAGCCACTTACAACCCAAACAGAGCTACTCCCAGGCACATAATAATCAAGATCCCAGAAATTCAATATAAAAACAGAATATTAAAAGCTTTCAGAGAAAAGAAACAGATCACTTATAAAGGAAAACTCATCAAAATCATGGCAGACTTCTCAACGCAGACCATCAAATCAAGAAGAACTTGGAGGGAAGTAATCCAAGCCCTGAAAGAAAATAACCTCCAGCTCAGATTGATGTACTCTCCAAAACTATCTCTAGAAATTAATGGAGAATCAAGATGCTTCCATGACAAAGAGGAACTGGAGGAATTCATGACACCAATCCAACCTTACAAAAAATACTGAAGGACATTCTAGAGAGAGAAAAAAAATACCAGGATTTCAGTCAGTGGCAAAGAGGCCTCAATGAATGGGGCAGGCAGTGGAATGAAAGATGAAAATAGACAATCAGTGGAAGAAAAATAGAATAGTAGAAATGGGGCAGAGAAGATTAGCTGTAATCTCTAACATAGATAGCCTAGATATACTAACAAAAAGAAACACTGGCAGAGTAGATCAGGAGATAGGGTCCATCAAGATGCTCTGTATTGGAAATATAATTAAGCTGAAAGAAGGTTTATGGACACAAAGTCAAATATGAGAAAACAATGCTCTATGTGACAGGGAACCAGAGAGAAATAGAGGCAACTCAACCAGCACCTGAAGATAGGTGGAAAGGACATGATACTTTTGTACAGTACAGAACTACTCAGCTATAATGAAGGAAAACCTTGAGGCTTTTATAGGTAAAGGAATACAACTCAAGATCAAGCCCAGGAGTCAGAAGGTTCAGAACCAGTTAGGGTAAATAGCAGGTTGCTCCCCCCAATCTAAAAACTGAGGAAGTTAGTGGGACCCAAAATGGGCAGTGCATCCTGTTGAAGTGAAAGGGGAGGAATAGTCTAAAAAAAGAAGGCAGAGGATATTGTTAATAGTGTAACAGGATTTAAAAATCTACATTATGCTCACCACTCTATTTAGATGGATTATATTCTGTTCCAGTTTGTCTACTTACACTAAATTTGAGGGAATGGACAGCTATCCCAAAATAGCAGGATATATTATGGTAATCATCCTTAATTTCCTGTTGTTAATCTGAAGCCCTGTATAACTTACACTGTCTTATTATAACTGATCTTATTTGAATCTGGTTTGTTAGATTGCTGTTTTATATTGACTGATTTTATTCAAATCTGTTATAACTGATAGTATCAAGTCTAAAAGTATAGGCAACTATACTGAAGATGACAAGATTCACTAGGATATCCACTCTGGTTTGATTATTGCCTGCTTTTGAAGTCTTATAATGTCCCCAATTTTTTGTTTTTATTAATAGTGTTATATACTGCTGAGACATCATAGTAACCAGTGTGGATCACCTTCTATTGTGGTTTTATATGACTTTTTCATTTTAGGTTTTTCTAGGAATTTGTTTTGTTTTTTTTTTCCCTCTAAAACAGAAAAGATAGATATACATGTAGAGACTCATGCGTGCATAGAACTTATAAACAGTTATAAACAATTACATAACGCATGATGAAATGAACAACTACTTTGAAGAAAAAGAGATACTACAGTACCCAGTGCTGATTCCAAAGTGTCATGATATGAAATCCAGCAATACTATCATTCTTTGTTCAGAGTGATTTGAGCCTGTTTTTTGTTTGTTTGTTTGTTTGTTTGTTTGTTTAAGTTCAACATACATGAAGGTATGGACAGCTATTTTGAAGAGAATGAGAGACACTATGACAGTCATTCTTGGCTTCTCTATTGTCTGGTCTTGAAGACCTAAAATGCCTTTCTCATCCTGTTCAGATCAGTTCCATACTATGTTGTTTCATGTGAATTCTCTGTATGTGAAGATATGGACAACTATTTGAAAGAAAATAAGAGACAATATGATAGATAGTGAAGATCTCTGATTGTCTTGCCTTGAAATTTATGTCTCTTTACATTGCTTTCTTGTGTTCCATTTTGTTCTGTTTTTCTGCATTTCACTTTACCCTCTTTAAAATAAAAAGTATCTACTTCTCATAACACAATAAAAACAATACTTAAATAACAAAAACAAAAACTCTACCCATTTGAAAATTTTTATCAAAATATTAGATTATAGCATGTTAGATAAATAACATTTGTGAACAACATACACTCTAGCATCTACAGCACACAACCACAATATGCCCATAGAACATTCATAGTCTAAAATGGAATGCCAAGCAAGAAAAAATTAAAGATAAATTAATAAACTACAAATTAGAAAAGACCAAAACATGAGGAAAGTCAAAGGAAAAAAGTTAAAGACAAAAAGTATAAATTAGTTAGGAAATGTATCCAAGAGCTGGTCCCCATTAAAAATCAAACAAAACATGTTTTAAAGTAACCAGACTGGGCTGAGGATTTAGCTCAGTGGCATACGCGCCTGTCTTGCAAGCGCACCATCGTAAGTTCGATCCTCGGTACCAATAAAAAAAAAAAGTAACCAGACTAACCAACATCTTAAAAGCATACACACAAATAACCAAAATTAAAAACATAGGATATAAATACAGAAAGCATATTGAATTATAAGACACAGTATGCAAATCTATTTGAAAATGTGGACTAAATTTTCACCTAGGTGGAGTGAATTTTGTCAAAACTTCATGAAATATTCTAGGCTATAGATTTCCAGATCATGAAAAATAAAGCAAATTTTCAAATACACTACAAAGAACAACATAGTCACAAAACTATGAAACTCTAGCCTGCTAGATAAAGGCTTGAATGTATGCATTGTAAACTGCAGTTCAACCTAATCACATACATACAATACTGCAGATCAATCTAATTTTTATACATAAAAATATTTTTAAGTTAAATAAGCACTCCACATATATTTTTAAAGGAGGAAAAAATCTAAAAATAAATAGGAACAAAGGGAATATGAAGAACCTTCTATATTTTAAAGAGTTCAGTTTTCTCCACATTAATCTATGAAATCAGTGTGTAAGAAATTGACCTCACTAGATAGTAAAATGTCTCAAAGTTGCTAATATTGAAATTATTTGGTGCTAGAATAAGAAAACATTTACAACTAAATGGGACAAAATAAAAAGTGTGAAAACTAAGCTATCTTTGGAAATTTCATTTTAATAAACATATTTTACTTTATCAGAGAAATGATAAATTATTCAATAAGCAAGGTAAGACGCCTAAGTAGTCATTTGGATAAAGGAATTTTTAAAATGTCTGACTTAATTCCATATTAAAGATATATTCTAGATGGAGTAAAGATTTAACTATAAACAAAGTTGAAATTTAAAATATGAATAAAAACGAATAAAAAACTGGAATAAAAATTATTTTTATAACATAATGTGACAAAGACCTTTCTAAACATAGCACAAACTACAAGAGCCCAAAATGAAGAATTTGATCAAAATTGGTATATTAAAATTTTAAATTCAATCAAACAATTATTACAATATCAAAATGCAAAGAATATACTTAGAAAAATGTTTTTAAAATATGAGATTATAAATAATTTTCTTACTGTATGAAAAGTCTAATAAGTCAACAAGAAGGGACAAAGCAATCTGTTACAAAATTATTTCAAAAGCATGAACTAGTATTTTATATGTGAAACAAGCATGAATGAGCCCCAATCTTATTCTTTATTAAAGATATACAATAAATTAACAATTGTATACCATTGTCCACTATTGATAGTTTAATAATATACATTTCCATTGAAAATGTTAAGAAACAGTTTTCTAAACTTTTGTTAGAGAACAGATACCTATACATTCTCCAGAAAGGATAATCTGAAGATATCTGTTAAGATATGATATACACATGTTCAATTTGTACAAGAAATGCTTCATATAAGAATTTTTCTTGCAGTTATATTCACCAGGAAACAACGATACACACAAGGAAATGAACTACACTATTTTTTGTTGCATAGAAATGTACATACATACACACACACACATAGCAGTGTTACAGGCAATGAATTCAATAAAATTAGTATAGGCAGTCAGACAGGGCTGGGCCCTCAAAGGAGCCAGTGCAGAAACCCAGATACCTTGCAACTGTGGAGAAGACAGACATCTCCCACTGTGGGCCAGATCTCAAGACAAAAGATCTAGCAAACACACCCACATCCTAAGGATTGGTATTCTAAACAGTTCTCTATCACACTGAGGAATCCAGGAGTCACCATCCCAAGCCCCTACCTGAAGAGTCACTGCTCTGTATTCATGCCCCCTTGCTATGTGACTCACTTCTCCATTTGTCCTCAATTTAGTCATTTTTACCTGAGCAATTAATATTACTGGTTGGCCATAGTTCTGTCCCACTTCATGCCCACCTACTTTGCAAGTTCCCATTTTCCCTACCTTAGACCTGTCTCATTTTGTCATTTTGCCCTAGAAAAGTCCCTAAAAAAGACAAAATCTTTGGTGACACACTTGGGACCCCTTCTGTCTCTCTCTCAGACAGAAACTTTCTCTCTCTCAGTAAATATACTCTGCTTTTAACCTCCATTGTTCCCAAAATTTATTCTTCGATTTTAGAGAACACAAACTCCTATCGGACATATAGGAGGTTGGGCGTTTCAGTCTCCTGTATCAGCAGGAGGAACAGCCCAATTGTTTACCAATAGAAAACTAGTTGAATATTGTGTCTCATTGGAATTTGAATATGTGTGATAGTTCAAACAAATTTTTTTCTTTTTTATCAAAAATGAGATATTATAATACCCATTGATCATTCTCTGTTATTCGGTTCAGAAAGCCCTGGAATTCTTTCACTATATGCATGCCTTTATACTATTGTGTTATGTTTGATATTATTGTAATTGAAACTATGATCAACTATAGCAGAGTAAGAGATATGGCGTTAGATACTGTTGATGTCCAGTTGACTTAATGTAAAGTACTGTGTTGCCTATGTTGTCCTCTTCTGATCTGCTCTGTACTGCCCCCTTTTGTTTTATTCTCTTTTAAATAAAAAAAAAAAGAAAACTAGTTGAATAATTACAGCAAAAGTACAAAACAGAACAATGTGCCACCATTTAAAAAGAGAAAAGTCTTAATGCACCAATTTTGAAAGATAAGATGACAAAGATATTCTAGCAGGTGAAAAAGGAAAGATATAGAAGATCATGTATATAACTGTTCAGTTTGTGCGATCAAAAGATATGGGATTAAGTAAAGCTTACACACCACTAGTTAATATTTGTGAGACATCACTCTTTCATCATGAAGCCATTTCTTTCATTTCCTACTACTAAAATATCCTTAGCTTGAAATTTTCCTCAAGGCCAAAGAAAGTTAATAGTTAATATCTGCAGTGAAACTACAAGTCAGGGAAAGAGAAATTTTTACTTCCTATTTTAAACTAATTATGCACTCTTCAAATTTTCTATTAGGTGCATGATTTACTTTTTTATAATTTCAAGAAAACTAATTTAAATAACAAAAATAGTTTTAATTAATTCAAATTTGAAAAGTATGATCTCAAAAATTAAATACTTTTTCATTGACCTAATTACTTGGGTTAATTTCTCATTCCTTCCAAGTCTCTTGAGATTAAAAATAATTTGCATCGTCAGAACAAACACAGAAAGGCCAGTGGGAGTATAATTTTAATGTTTTGTGACATAAATTCTCAGTTGTTACAAAAAATATTTTTAAAAGAACACTTGGAAATAAAAGAATTTCTATGAAAAGAAAACTTAGGTTCAGGTACTAACTTTATCTTCAACTTTCTACATCCATAGGCAGATTGAAATTTTAGTAATTTTTCTTCTCTTTGTAACATTTACCAGCTGAAAACTCTCAGATCCATGAGTCACACTTACATTTTGTAAAGTGTAAAGAACATCGAGTCCTTTAGAAAAATAAATGGAAGTGTAACAACTCTGCAGGGAGCTTTGTTAATGCTTTTTCCTTTAATAGTTTCCTTGAAATGTGTTCCTTACTAGTGAGTGAACCTACCCTAACAATACTGCTACTTCCTGTCTCCCATCTTTCTGCTGATTCTAATAACACAACGTTTATGTAGCCAAACTCCCACTGATTCTAATCAGTCCAGCTTTTGGTTTTAGTAGCATGCTACTGATAATATTTCTCAGACATTGCTTTTTAGTATAAAGCCATTTCTTCCATTTCCTACTAGTAATGCTAAATTATGCCCCAGAGATATGTTTCTAATAATGCCTCATTCTTCTTTCCCAAACATCTATAACACTTGAAATGTAATAGCAATTTTCACACAATAAAAAGTAAATACGAGAAATTCCATTCTTTGTTGGTTTGCAGAGAACTTGGTTGAATGGGAGTTACTGCAAAAATCTATTCCCTCCAGGGAACAGCTTCAGTTTATAGCTAGCATCCTCCTATAATCATCTATTGCTTTAACACCAAAATTACTCAAGACATTCATGAAGAAACAAGCAATCTCTTTATAACTTTAAGGTACATATTTCATTTTATCAGAAACTTATGTGTTAAAATTGTCAGTATGAGCTAATAAATCTCAATATATGGATTGCTTTATTACTTTACAGGTATTTGACTCCAAAGTAAAACTTGCCCCCCAATTTGATATTCATACTTTCTTTGATGAGCTGTTCTAAAAAAGTCCCACTAATTCCAAAGAGCAATCTCTTTCTTTATGGAACAGATGTGTATCAGTGGGATTTAGGCAGGCTTTCTGAGGTCATTACACAAAATTTTTTTCAAGGAAACATCACAACACGAATGCTTTTATTCCAGGAAATTTTTTCCCACAAATGAATCTTTGCAAATGCCCACGGAGGGGAATATCATTAGCATGAATAAAGGAACTGTCTAGAACAAAGGAAAGCTGTGACCACATCCTCACCACAGTACACAAGTTAGAAAAATTTAATGGAAATGATGGAAATAGATCCAAAGTTCCAGACTTCAAGGGAGTCTCCTGGGATTCCTGCAATGTGCACAGGGTTAAGGGAGACACCCAAAACCCTTCCAGTGCTAAAAGGAGACCAGCTTATAATGTACCAATAATGGACATATTCTAGGAATGTCTGTCTCGCTTGAATCACAAGCCAGATTAAAGCGGAAGAGGAAAAAGAGCCTGAGCCTCCACTGGCACTAGCAGCAAGGCCTGTGCCACAGAGTGGCAGTGGAAAATTACAGGAAATCAGAAGGATATGGGATAAACATGCCAAAAGGGAAATGAAGCAAATTAAAAGTGTCCTGCATCTGCTGGACATTTCACAAGCACGTTCTAACTTATTTTCTCACAACTGTCCTACACGAATTAGAACAGGAATGACATGCTTTATACCAGCAGGCTCAGAAGGGATGAGAAGCCATTACTATTGAAACTGTTTTGAGAGTGAAGACTAGATGACATTTAAAAACAAAATTAGGCACAGCCTTTACTTTTTTACAGCTTTATTCTATACTACATAGATACTGATTAGACAAACTGCTAGAATCATAGCAGATGCTTAATAAATGTTTGAATGAATGTTGAATAAATCAATGAATGTTCTTCATTTTTACTAGACTGTTGCTATTTCTTTTCATATATGTTCATTTATATATCTTTCTGCTGCTATTCTCCATAAAGTTTTTGAAAATGTGACTAGTCTATATCCTGGCTATCTCTGTATCTGAACTAGTCACCCATAGTTCTCACCTGACTCACAGTTTTTCTCTGGCTTGCACAACAGTGAACCAACATTGGGTATGGCACCGGAGGTCGCAGTGCATGACACTCACCAGTCCAGTCACATGCCCTTTATTATTGTCTCACTTTCCTTCCTGGCTTTTTGTCACCATTCAGCCACCTGAGGTCATTCCTCTCTTTAATCTTTCCATTCTTTCCCATCTTAATGTAATTAATGTGTTTCAATCCATCTTCCTAACATTATTTTTAAATATAAGTAACCAAAAACTAAATACATACTTATATATATTTGGTGTATTTTATGCTAACAAATAGGAGTCATGCTACATATATCAACTGTTTTAAATCTTAACATGTTTATTACTTTAGTTCATCTTTGGTATATAAATTCATATGTATTTACTTATACCTATGTTTGGTAGGCACTTGTTTTTTGCTAATTGTTATCACAAACAATACTGTGATGAATATCCTCAAAAACGTCTATTTACTTACATGTATAAGTTTGTTTTTATTATTTGAAATAGGTACAAATAACTAAAGTAGTATCTTTTCCATAGAAACTAGATTTCTCATCTTATTTTGAAGACTGAAGAAATCTGGCAATTCTGAGCCCTTATTCTCTCAAAGAAATGTCTGTGAGAGCTGAATAGGAGCTGCTTATTGGGCAGGCACTCTCCAGGCTGCCACGGTAGCCACCACTGCATGTTGCCCACCTCCCAGTTCCCTTTACATTAACCTTTATGTTATTTGTGGTGTTAGTTTCCTGTTGCTGCTTTAACAAATTACAATTTTATGGCTCAAAACAACACAAACATTCATCATATATTTCTGGAGATACAGTCTGACATGTGTCCTGCTGGGTTAAAAACAAGATGTCAGAGAGACTGTGCTCCTTTCAAAGGAAGACAAGGAGACTCTTGAGGGAGAGACTCTTTTCCTTTCTTTTCCAGTTTCTAGTCTTCTTGTATTCCTTAGTTTTTGGTTTTCTTCTATCTTCAAAGCCAGTTTGTACCATTTTGCATCATTTTGACACTGACTAATCTACCACCCATCGCCATATTTTAAGGAGACTTGTGATTACATAGAGTCCATACAGGTAACCCAGGATAACTGATTAGGAACAAAAATCCCCCATGGACACCATAGTCATAGTTCTGGTAATTAGGATATAGATATAGTTTGGGGGAGAGGAGCAGAGGGAAAATTATTCTGCCTCCTATACTTGATCAATTCACGCAAGTCACCTGGATTGTTGATTTCAGTCCTACAGCATCAAAATGTCAATCTTTAGTTACATCATAATTACCAATGAATTGTGTTTAATGTATGTAATAACAGCTCCAACTCTATCTTATGTACAATAACCCCAACATTTTCGGTGTCAAACAGTGAACTTACTGACATCAGTCTTAACAGTAGTCATATTGTTGGCATGAGTCTTAGGTTGTATTGTACATGCGATCTTGCTCTTCTTCAAATTTATATTTTAGCAATGTTTCAGACTGGTAAATTAGGGGCCATATTGTTAGAAAACCTACAAAACCTGACTAAAACTTTGTATTGCGGTTTCCTTCTGAGCCAATTGAACTCATTCTGTGATTGTGTCAGTATTTCTCTTGATTACAATGTAGAGAAGCTGTCAAAAAATATTTACATGCTCATTTATAAAATAAGCACTATTTTAACCTTCTCTAATGTGGAAGGGCATAACCAGACAATTATGAAGTCCCTTGAAGTTCCAACAGTCTAGCATTCTACTAATTCTTAAGGGTTAATATGAATGGCCTGCTACAATATTTGGTGTTCTTCCTTGGATATTGTCTCCACTGGCCTGCCTAAATTTTCTTACCAGAGCACTATTCCACACTTTGATTTATTGAGAAACAAGATTGCTGCAAAGGATAGTACATTGCTCTCCAAAAGTGAACTCTCTTTGTAGCACAGGGGTGCCAAAACCAAGGAGGGACCCAGACATGGGATTATCCTGGACTCGCCTCTTTTCTTGCTTACATCACCTACACCCTGTCAACTCTCTCAACAGCTCCTGTTTATCATCTGTCTTCCATAATTTCCCCATGACGTATTCATAATCTGAGTACTCATATTCCTGGATCTACTTTCTGGCTGTAGAAACCCTCTCGACCAAATCACCCAATCCTAGATTTATTTTCTATGATGTTTTTAGTCTCCAACATCAACTGCATATAAGATAACCAACAGTCTCTGATTGCCTGGAACTGAGGGCATTCTTGGGATGTGGGATATAAAAACCAGTCCTTGGCCAATGAGGGCAACCCAGCTGCACCCATAACAATGGTTTTCATATCCTCACCATCCACTATCTTACACTCCCTCAGGAACATGAGTTTTTCTTTCCTGGTTTCTTTTTTTGTTTCACAGAAAAGACAAACTATCCAGCCACATTTCAATTGAAAATGGACCACATAATAATGGACATCAGCTGAAAAAAGGCAAGGTCATTGCCTGCAATGAGCTTGCCTAAAGTAACACTATGCTTAATGAATTCACCACAGTCTAGGAACTGTCTGTTAGTTGGCAGGGACAGGGTGAAAAATATGATTTTGTTAGTATACTGACTCTGAGGGGCAGACTCTCATTAATCAGGTTTGTAACAGCTGATATTATACACAAGAAAGACAATATATTCACTTCTAACAGTCACAACCAGAAAAACCACTCATGTCAGCATGCCAATGTACTCTCCTTAAGTGACATAAAGAACCAAATGACCACCAGAAGGCCATATTATTAATGCTTAATTTTAAAACGTAGCTATTAAGCAAAGCAAGAACCTGATCCATCAGTCTGATTGGCACAATATCCTTGAGTAAATATATGAGTGGGAAGTTAAAATGATCAAAAATTCATTCTTGAGTATACTGACCAAAAGAAATAAATGCAAGAAACACAGAGAATCTTGAAAAGCCTCCTCTAGTAAAGGTAATATGAGATATTCACACATATCAGGGACTGTCACTTAGAGTACCATGAAATGCAGTACCATAGGGTCATTATTCATATACTAGTACAAAATCTACATAGCCATTCATCATCATCTTGGTGGGTACTAAATATACTGTTTGCCTACTTTTCACATTCCCAATATATATTGGAGACTGTCCTATATCAATACTAAAGGGTGATATAATTTTTAAGTCATGTGTAAGTACTCCTTGCTTTTTTATTTCTTAACTTAGATAAATTTCCAGTAAAAGGGCCCAGGATACGTGCATTCTAATCTCCCCTTGTCTTCTCTGGAATATAGGCCCATTAAATAATTCTTTTCTCCTATATTTTTTTTCCTCCTGTTGATAGATGGTGCCATGTTCGGTGTTTCCAGACTCTTTCTGTCCCTCCTAAAGAATTGGTCAGGACAACAGATAAACAGATAATGTAACTTTCATTTTAAATAAAGGAAGAAAAGGAAAAGTGAAGAAAAGAGACGAGCAAGAAGATATGCATACCACAAGCAGAATGGACTGCTAGGGAAACAGGAAGACAGCAGAACAGCAAGATTGCAGTGGCAGTGAAGTCAGTGCTGTCTTCTTCTATATTCTTAGATCCGATCCATTGGAAGTTGCTCTGCCCACACATCCTGGCCATGACTGAGGGGTCACATCCTGTTGCTCAGCTTCTGTTCCAGATCTTTGTGAGTGACAGGTTACATTCTGTTTCTCAGCCTGCCTCACCATTCCACTGCACCTTCCTCGTGGCCTATATGCAGTGCTTACATCTTTTCCTTGATCTTTGAAGTACCCCAAGAACAACTATCTCTTCTTCCTTTCAGAATCTAGGTTTTGTTTGAAAGATTCCTTTTGTCAGTCCATTAACCATTTACCCATTTGTAGCTAGGTCCCTATCTCCATCATTCCATGGAGGTTCAGCTGGATCCAATCACTAAATCTGGTTTAAAACCCACTTACTTTACTCCTTTATCAACTGCTCCCTATTTATAAATCTCTTCTGCCTGAGCTTCCATGCATTGCTCATTCTTGGATTTACTTAGACCTTCCTCTTTGTCCTTAATATTTTCTGCTACCTTCTCATCCTCTTTCAGAGTGATACGATCCATGATTGCCTTTGATTCTCTTTTCATCTCACTCTACACTTCGTTTAGGCCACCCCAAGCTTCCAACATTCATCTACACATGATTATGAGAATATCCACATCTTTACCAGGCAGCCCCTCTGCTACTAGGCACTTTCAACTGACTGTCCACACTTACTAAAAGCTCAACATGTCTAAAATCTGCAGGGCTTTTTTTTATGCCACTATCTCTGTTCTTCCTCTTGCTCCTTAGTCCTTCATGAGTTTTCAAAGATCTATAATATTCTCAATGCTAATGAAGATATATATACTTTCCATGATTATTATTTACTTTTTTCCAAACCTATGGTATCTAATGCTATATCAAACAGCTTTATTGTACAGGATCTAAGACAAAATTAGTTTGACTACTAACATGCACCTGATAAGAAAATGCCATATCTTCTTTTCTGGACAGGTCCAGGGATTCAAATTGCCCTTTTTTGGTGATTTTTCCTTTGTGTCCTCATCACATCATCTAGCCAGTCACTCGCCTCTCAAATGTCTCAGATGTGAAGCAGACACTGACTCACAAAGGCGTTCAAACTAATAGGGATGTGACTTAGTCATTTTTTTCTAACCAGTAGGGACATGTCTTAGTTACTTTCCTCGTCACTGGTACAAAATAGCCAACACTTGAAACTCAAGGGAAGACAGTTTATTTTGACTCTCAGTTGAGGTTTCAGTCAATAGGCAGCCAGGTCCAACGCAGAATAGCATGGCACAGGGGTCCTTGGGAGAAGTTTCTCAGGGCATGGCAGTGGGGAAGCAAAGAAAATAAATGGAAGGGAGAGAAAACTTCCAGGCCATGATATCAGAGATCCACGACTTCTGTCAGACCTTATCTCCTTACAACTAATCCATAGTCCCCCATAATCGAATCATTTTCCAAAAGCCCTGTGTATGAGTACATGAGACTTTGAGGAGACATCTAGATATAAACCACAACAAAAACTTATTAAAGTGTCTGAGGTAAAGTGAGGGGCATGCACATATCATTCATTTACTTTAGAGAAGAAGGAGACTTCAAACAGATTAAGGGTATAACCTCAAAATTGTCACCAGTATTTAAATCATGACCTTTATATACTATTTTTATAGTACTGGAGCTCAGATCTAGGGGTTCAGGAATGCTAAACAAGCCCTCGCTTGGTGAAATGCATCCCCATCATCATTTTGGGGGTGTATTTTGAGACAGGATCTTGCTAAATTATTCAGGTTGGTCTCCAACTTGCAATTCTTCTGTCTCAGCCTCTTGAGCCTTGCATAGTCTTGATGTTATGAAAAGATAAAGACTAGGGCAGGGGATATAGTTCAGTCATATAAGAGCCTGCCTGGCAAGCTTAAGGTCCTGAGCTTGATTCCCAGTGCAAAAAAAAAAAAAAAAAAAAAACCTAAGTTTCATAGAACTGGCTTTCAATAGTGTCCTTAGAATTTGTTGTCTTGTCTAATATCACCTATGCAAAATTTTGTATCTTATACCTTGTTACATCAGCCAAAACTTCCACTCTATCATCCCATTATATTATCAAGCCCTTGGACAGAAAATTTTATTCTGTGGAGTAACACTTCCAAAAAAAATCCAAAATGCCACAAAGATTTCCATCAATACAATTTTATGAAAACAGTGAAACCCTTAAAACTACTACATTTTCAACAGTATGGGAATGGCAAGGTAGATTTTGAAAATCCTACTCAGTGGAGCACATATTCACTAATAATTTGAATCATCACAAAAGTATTCTTACATATAATATCAGTTGAAAAAGTGTCTAAAAATGAGCATACAGATGGGTAACAATATGAAAAAGACCTTGTATAGGAAAAGTAAATACATAAATTGCTAATATTTTCTTCATATAATGATACTTTCTGTCACTTAGTCTACCCTACCCAACTCATATTTTCCATGAAAAGCATTTATGCCTTCATAATGTAAAATATAATGCAAATTTTAAATGTATGCTTATAAAATTCAATAAAATTTATTTATCTCCAGAGTAGGCTCAGTCCTCTTTCTTCTTTTTCCAAATTAAAAAGTAAACTGGCCACCCAGTATGTTAGTAGTACACACAAATAAACCTAACAGCTGGTAAAGAGACACTGAACTTTCATCTCACTGCCCAGGAACTATGTTTGAGGAATAATTGAAAAATACCAAAAGATGAATAATTATTCAATATTTTCTTAATCATACAGAGTAGTCCTCTAAAGGCTGTAAGAATACTGTATTTTTTTAAACCAGTGCATCAAGTAAGGAAGCACAGCTCCAAAGGGGGCTATCCTGAAGCTTCCGCAATTAACCTACCCACATTTACCACTTTGTAGAATTAGTTTACCTGCCAGCTCCAATCTGCTGAGACTCCTAACTTATTAAATATGAACTGTAGCAATTCTGCAAACCAGCCTGTTCGGCAGGCTGTCAAGAAATAACTGCTGGTGTCCATTACATTTGATCTTTTCTAATGAAGTTACTGAGGACTAGTTCAGGTTTTTTCATCTTTTAATTGACATGTTTATTGATTCCTACCCTTTTTATTCACATGATATATAGTGTTGGCATCACATATCAAAATGCTAAACTTTATAACTCAAAACTCACTCCCACAGTTGGTAGCTTCCTTAGGTTATTAGCAAATGTCACTAATGCAATTAAATAGCAAGCATTGAAATGTCTGTTTTTAGACCTTGATAATCCAAAATAGTAATTATATGCATTAGTGATACTGTCTGACAAAGAAGCTCTTAATTTTTTTTTTAATCTGAAGTGACCTTTTCGACAATTTCTTAGCAAAAATGGAAAGAAGCTGCAATTAGACTATCAGGACCGTGTTATCATCATCCATCTTCTTTCAACCCAAAACAGTGGGAGATACAAAAATGAAAATCTCGAAGTTCTTTAATTGGAACTAATTCCTATCGACCTCTAACAACTTTAGCAAAGCTCAAAGTAACAGATAATAAGATAATTAATGCTTTAATCCCCTTACAAAAGAGCATTGAGCCTGTTACTCTTGCTCATTTCCTTCTCAGAATTTATTTAATTTTGTTTTCTTGATTCAGAGCAGTTGAGTATAGATGGAGGAATCACGTCTGGTCCAATAATATGCTTACTACCTACAAGAAGAGAAAATATGGTTCAGGAATAAAACTGAAAAGACTGGAGTTGGTTCTGTTGCAGTTTGAGAAGTACCTCCTTTTTTCAATACATTCCTTCTTCAGTACATTTAGTATTACTAGCGTCCTCTTGTTTAGTGAACTACATTTAGAGTCATCAATATTTGTCTTTGAGAACTTTCTCTTGTACAATAATCAGCATCCAGATATCCTTATTACATGCCTGCAATGTGCAGGTATAGAAGAGAAACATAACTTGCCCTTGCCCTTCACTGATCTCATAAAGTTGAGACATATAGCTACATAAAATGCACTTTAAAAAGAAGCATACAATTCAGACTACTCTTAGTGGTGTGGAGTAGAATCTTAACATAAGAATTCAGAGCAAGATCACTTCTGCGTCTTTTAGCTAATATCAAGTGAAGAATTCAGAGAAAGAAAGATTTAAGGAGGCCCTGAGTAATCGGTAAGGCTGTGCCAACTCTGTTGAATAGGAAACCCTCCAAGAGTAACTGCAGTTTGGAACAGTGTGAAAGAAGGTGGCATGCTAATCCCATGTAAGACCCACCCACTACTTCACTTTTGGCTTTGCTTATTTTCTGATTTTAAACTTAAAATTGCTTATTTTCTAACTTTTGCATATTTTCTAATTTTAAGCTTAAAAGATACTTTTATAAGGGAGATATCATTAGGGAAAAGAAATGCTGGAAAAAAATTTTATGAAATTTTTTTACCTTACATCCCTTCTTTCATGATGGAGAACTTGAGAATTACTGTGGGTCAGAGGGAAAAAGGGGTTTTTAGCAGATAACTAAGGATGATGCCAGATAAGTATAACTGAGACCAATGATAGGAAAAAGCACCCAATTTTTTTTGTTAATGTTTAAGTATTTACAATCAACTGCATCAGTCTACACTCCCTGCTCTTTTCTTAAGGCAAGCAGCAGCCAGCCTTAATGTGGCAGCCATCTGCACTGTCTCATTAACATGAGACAGATGACACACAAGCTAGAGGAAATTTACTAGTACATATCATAAATATTTTCGGTGGGTTTTCAGCAGCCAGAGGCTGCACAGAAGCTAAAAAACCTAAACTTCATACCAATTAAAAATGTTTAAATATGTATCACCTTCTTGTATCATCATAGAAAATAATTTCAGCACTATGCTTTGAGATTGTTTTGAGTTTAAAATCTTGATATATCATGTTGTTGCTCATGTAACTTAATCCAACACTTTACCTGAAAACAAATTAATCACTAGCTTGTTAGAATTTCAGATCTTCTGATTTATTCTCAATCCAATTGATCTTTAACATTCATGTTATAGGACTTGTTTCCCCACATTTGTCTCTATTCTCCAAGCAGCAACTTTGAAATAATCAGTTGTTTTCTTTTTTTTTTTTAATCATACCAGGGATTGAACTCACAACTGCCTGCTTGCAAAGCAGGTGCTTATGCCACTGAGCTAAATCCCCAGCCCCTAATCAGTTTTTTTCAAAGCAAACCAAAGCAAAACCACCAAAAATCAAAACACATCAGAGAAAAAAGAAGAAAAACATCTTTAAATTTAAATTTATGTTTTCTTTTTATTTCAGAAATTCTATATGGCATATTGCTTTCTCTGTTTTTGCTGTTATGGTTTGGATCTCAAATATTCTCCCAGAATTATATTATTCAGAGATAGGGTTTTAAAAGGTGATTGGACTGAGGGCTATTAATTCATTGATGTTGAATGTACTATTAGAAAGTAGGACCTTGCTGAAGAAGGTGGATTACTGGGGCCATGACCTGGCAGGGTATGTAGCTGACAGTGTCTTCTCCCTCCTCTCTTGTTCTGTCTCTCTGGATGAGCAGCCTTCCATGGTTGAGCAGACTTCCATGGTTGAGCAGCCTTAGTTGACAGCCTTCACTGCAGATATGGCTGAGCAGCCTTCCTCCGCCATGTTTTTTCACCATATTGTTTCTGCCTTACAGCTGGCCAATCATGAACTGAAACCACTAAAATCATGAGCCAGAGTAGACCTCTTCTCCTTAAGTCATACAGGTCAGGTATTTTGTTGTAGTGGCGAGAAGGCTGGCTGGTACACAAAATAACTGCCACAGAAGTGAGGTTGCTGTTGTGACTATTCCATGTGGTTCAGAAGCCTTTTAAACTACTTTGCAGGAGAATTTGCTAACTTTAGGAATGTGGTCTAGTGAAGCTATATAAAGCTGTAAGAAGGTCTTCATAGGCAATTCTGTTCATAGCTCAGAAGCCTAGAATGGTGATAAGAATGTAGAGCAAGGCTCATGAGGTTACAGATGGAAATAAGAACTCTTCTGGGAACTGGAAAAAGATCCATGCATGTTACATTCTGGAAAATAACTGCATACATCTTACCCATGTGCTAAATCTTTGTCATGAAGTTCAATTTATAGGTAGCAGACTAACATGCTGGAGGAAATTTCAAGGAATACAATATTCAAGCATTTTCATGGCTACTGCTGATTTTTAACCATATCTGCAGTGAAAATCAGGAGTAAAAGCAAAGAAAAAATGTGCAAAATTTGCAATATGCCAGAAAGGAAGTACATGTAAAGTTTGGGCATAGAAAGTGTAGTTTCTAAAAAGATTATTACCATTAAAAAGAACACAGTACTTTGCACCAGGACAAGATTATTTGAGAGCACTTCACAGTACATTTAGATCCTGTTCACCACAGGCTCAAGGCTGGAAAAGGTTAAATTCCATTGAAAAACTGGTTTGAGGAGTCTGGGTGTGCTGCTCACTCAGGCTCATCTAGGGCAGTGTTCAGTCATTCAAGACTCAGAGACCATTGTAGGTCCAACGGGCTCATCTACTGCCCTAACTGTGACAAAACAGCATTATCTGCACTGTGCTGTTTTTTCAGGCATTCAGAATGCAAGAGTTAAGAGATCGATACTGTCTATATCTTCGGGCAAAACACACCCTCCCATGAGCCAGGCTTCAACCATGGGAATCGGTAGTAGACTCAGCAAGAAGACAAAGCACACCTTTCCATGATCCAGCAGGTGCACAGGCTAGGAAACCAAAAAAGCATCTTCCCCCACCCCCATCTCCTGGTAAGCAACTATCTTATTTGGAGGACTCAGGGTGAGTTGATAGCAACTGAGATGAAAAGAATAGCTTGACACTTTTGTTGTTTGATTGACTGCAGGCCTGGGGCTGGTGGTCTGGGCATCTACTTGGAGTATGGCAGTGTACACTGTGGCAACTGTGGGGGATTTATTTCTGCCTTGTTTTTGAAATCCAGTATTTTGTTCCATTTCATGGTTCTGTTTTTTTCCAGTATCCAGTAACCTGAGCAACTATTTTGAATTTAACCATTGTTAAATTCCTATCATCTTGTTTTAAAGCGTATATAGCTATTGTTGTTTTTGTTGTTGTTGTTGTTTTGCTTTTGTTATTTTTTAGATTTGTTTTCATCTTGATTTTTCTGTTTTTTTGTTTTTTCTCTTTAAAATAAAAAATGTACAATAGATATTATGAATTGGGGAGAAACTGTTCAAAAGAAAAGGCAAATTGTGACAGGAAAAAAAACTGAGTAAAAGGAAAAAAATATATGTAAATACATGATATTTAAGGTAGTTATACAGCTAGTTGCTGTTTGTTCCTTGAAAAAAATGTTTTTTGCTAACACTATTTAGACAAGATATCATGCCTATGTCTTGTACTATGAATAACTACTACAAGATACCAACACACAGTGTACCAAGTATTGGTCCTACTATCCTTTTTAAAACTCATTTTCATTGTTTGTTTATCTGTCTTTCTCGTTAAAACAAAAATTTTTTTAAAAGGTAAGGAATCATGGAGGCTTCCATGTAGATTTTGAAGGAAGACCTGGGAGACCAGTTAATGTGGTGTGACGTGGTCACACTGCTTTCCAGGATCTAAAAAGAGGTAATGTATGAAGTTGTAAGAGTGGAGACACAGGTATAGCGGAGACTCTAAGAACTGAAGATGACAGGAGTGTGGAATATTTGCCAAGAAAAGTTGCAGATAGTGGGAGGAGCTACACCAAAGAAGAGACCATGTAGTTTGAAACTACTAAGGCCACTGGGCCAAAGCTTCCCAAACCTTGGAAACCCACATCTCACTATCATGTGCCCTGAATGCTGGACATTGAATTACAAGATTCAATTTTTGCTGTGTTGGTTTTCAATCTCATTTTGGTCCAACTCCTTTCTGGACTATTCCATTTATCCTGAGCCACTGTATGTTGAAAGTATTTAACTTTGTTTTTTAATTTATAGGGACTCATCACTAAGAGCTTTCCTTGAGTCTCAGAGAAAATTTGAAACTAGGACTTTTGAGTAATATTGAAACTGTTAAGATTCTGTGAACTCAGATTTGGACTAAATTTATTTTGCATAATGAAATAGACATAAAAATTTGAGGATCCAGGACTAGAATGCTGTGGTTTAGTTTAAAATGCCCCCCCAAAATCTCATAAGTTCAAAGGTGGAGCTTTTTGGTTAATCCAATTATGAGTTCCTATTTGAATGTGCATCTAGGCACCAATGGAGGAAGTAGATCCCTGTGTTTATAAGGTGCATCTCTCATTCTGGTCTCACTTTCCTCTCTACTTCATGACTGCCATAGGTTTAATAACATTTCCTCCATCATACTTTTCCCCCATGCCATTTCTCCCTTGGATCTAGAAAATAATGTGAACTGAGCTGTCTGAAAGCATAAGCCAGTATCATGAATTATAGTTCTGGAGCCAGCAGCATGCGTGGAGCCAGGCTACACCCAGGCTCCTCCCATGACACCCACCTTCCTGGAAGACCAACTGGGGTGACCTGGGAACTCCAGCCAGCAGTGCACACATGGCCAGGCTAGATCCAGGCTCCTCCCATGAGCCCCACCATTCTGGCAGACCACCTGGCGGGACCCAGAACTACAGCCAGTGGTGCACATGGGGTAGTGCTAGACCTGGGCCACTGCCACAAATCCTGCCATCCTGGTAGACCACCTCGTGGGACCCAGGAACTACAGCCAGTGGCACATGCAAGGCCAGGCTGGACCTGGGTCCTCCTGCAACCCCCTCCTTCCTGGCAGACCACCTCCCTGAACCTGGGAACTCCAGCTAGCAGCACAGGCAAGCCAAGACAGAATTGGGCCCCTCCTGTGTCCCTGCAGGATCCACCCATGCACCTCAGGACCTAGGAACTCCAGCCCACAATGAGCACCCCCACAGTACCACCACTGCCATCAGGGAACCCCCCCCCACCTCCTGGACCTAGCATTGCTCTTGATCTTTGGCTTCAGCACCTCCCTGAAGAACCCTGGACTGGAGTGGATTAAACATGCAGTATCAAGGGGAGACTCAGTAACCCCTCATGCAAACAGAAGAACTCAGCAGGCTTCCATCAGTGAGGTGAGTTTGCCCCTAAAATAGGAATACAGTTTGCCAACTTCAGTGGGTAAACAGGAGAAATAGTGAAGCCCCCTCCAGAAGTAGGCCATAGGTGAGCTTGGCAAGTGGGTAGGTAAGTCCTTCTTCCACACAGAGAATATCAGGTAGGTTGAGGAGGGTGCTAATGAGGCCTCCCCCAACCTGGAGAAAATTAAAGGGGTGTATGAGACACCCAGAGACACAGTAGGGTCCCAGCCGAGACAAACACTATAAAGAGGGAGACCTGGTGACTCTGAACAACATGAAGACATAATAACAGCAGGAACTAAGAGTTGATTTCCATCAATACTCCTATGCTTGTCAGCCTAGGAAGAATACAGGACTCACCCAACAGGCCCTGCAGGGGGAATTCAGGTGACTGGCCCACCTCTTCATTGTGGGACCCAGCAACTGGACAAACATCAACCTTACAGTAGGACCCCAAGACACACACTACCAACAGCTGACACTAGTGGGATTGAAGGACCAAATATTAACTCCAAAGGAGAATATGGGAAAAGGAAAAAGCAAAATGCAATCTCAAACATCTAGTCCACCAGGAGCAAGTACAAGAGACATTGAAATAGAGGACTTCAAAAGTAACACGCCAGAAAACACCAGAAAAGATAGCAAGTGAAATAAAAAAACAACTCCATGAGGCTATAGAGGAAATCAAATTAGAAGTACTCTCTCATGTAAAGACAGAAATAATAACCTTAATAAAGGAGTTACTCCACACTAGAGAAGAGAAGAAATAGATGAAAAAGCTAGAGGAGAAATAGATAAAAGAGGAGAGAAGAAATAGATAGAAGAAGAGAGAAGAAATAGATTTTAAAAAGTACAGAAGAAATAGATAAAAATAGATAAAAGAAGAGACTAAATAGATAAGCTAGAGAAGAAATAGATTTTTTTAAAAAGTACAGGAGCATTAGAAACTGAAACCTTGAATGAACAATACAGAAAACGAGCAGAATTCATGAAACAAACTCAAAGAGACATCCAAGAACAAAAAATTCTATTGAAACCTGGCAAAACCGTTTAAATGAGCTGAGGTTAGAATTTTGGACTTTGAGGACAGGATCACAATTAGTGGTCATGAAAGGATAGAATTCTTAAAAATAACAAAGCAGCATGAAATGACAATCCAGCAGCTTCAGGATGATGCCAAGAGAAACAATATAACACTACTAGGCATCAGTGATGATGCAGGAGTCAACACAAATGACATAGGTAAACTATTCATGGAAGTAATAGCAGAAAATTTCCCAAACATGGGGAAAAAAATCAGAAATGCAGATAAATGAGGCATATAGAATGGCAAACAATCACAACTAACATAAATCTGCAACCAGGCATATAATAATTAAGATCCCAGACATACAGCATAAAAACAGAATACTAAAAGCTGTTAGAGAAAAGGCACAACTCACCTATCAAGGAAAGCCCATTAGAATCATGGTAGACTTTTCAGCATGAACCTTCAAATCAAGACAAGCTTGGAGTGAGATATTTCAAGGCCTGAAAGACAACAACTTTCAACCCAGACTGGTGTACCCAGCAAAGCTTTCATTGAAATTTAATGGAGAAACAAGATACTTCCATGACAAATAACAACTGAAGAAATCCATATCCATCAAACCAACCCTAGAAAAAGTATTGAAAGACATACTAGATAGAGATAAAAATGACCACAATCTCCAGAACAACAACAGAAAGAAACCACCAGGTAAGATAAGGAACTAAACAAGGAGGAAAATTAGAAAGCTAACAACTGGAAAATAACATGGCAAAGTTAAGCCAGTACATGTCAGTTATAGCCATAAATGTAAATGGCCTCAATTCACTAATCAAAAGAAATAGGATTACAGAATGGATCAAAAAATATGATCCCACAATATGCTGTATACAAGAAACACATCTGACCCAAAAGGAAATTCATAGATTAAAAGTCAAAGGATGGAAAAAAGAATTCCATGCAACAGGAACCCAGAAAAAAGCAGAGGCAACTATTCTGTTTGCAGACAACATGAACTTCAAACCTAAAATGGTTAAAAGAGATAAATAATGTCACTACATACTTGTTAGTGGAAAAATTCAAGAGGAAGAACTAACAATTATAAATGTATATGCACCAAATACAGGAGCACCCAACTATATAAGGCAAATACTTATGGCATATAATGGATATGAAAAACCAAATACACAAAAACACAATTATAACAGGGGACCTTAACACCCCATTGTCACAAAGAGATAGATCAACTAGACAAAAAGTCAGCAAAGAAGTAATAGAACTGAATCATACCTTTGAGCAACTGGACTTAGTAGATGTTTACAGAGTGTTCCACCAAACTACATCAGAGTACACACTCTTCTCAGCTGTGCATGGAACATTCTCCAAAACAGACCATATATTATCCCATAAAAAATTCTTGAGTACATACAAAGGTATTGAAATTATCCCATGAGTAATATTTGACCATAACACACTAAAATTGGAAATTAATGTCAAAAGAAATTGCAAAACCTGCATAAATACATTCAAATTAAATACCAACCTTTTGAACAACCAGTGGGCTACAAATGAAATTAAAGAAGAAATAAATCAACATATACAATTCAATGAAAATGCAGAAACAACATACTGTAATCTGTGGGATGCAATGAAAGTGGTCTTAAGAGGAAAATATATAGCAATAAATTGTCATATCAAGAAAACATAATGAGCACAAATAAACAACCTAATGCTTCATCACAAACTTCTAGAAAAAGAAAAGCAAGTTAAACCCAAAGCTCATAGAAGAGAAGAAATACTAAAGATTAGAGCAGAAATCAAGGCAATTGAAATAATTAATGAATCAAAAAGCTGGGGTTTTTTGAGAGAATAAACAAAATTGACAAACCTCTAGCTAACCTTATAAAGAAAAAAAAAACCCAAATTCATGCAAAAGGGCTGAAAAGGATGAAATTACTACAGATCCCATAGAAATTCAAAAGACCATGAATGCCTCCTTTGAAAATCTCTACTCACATAGAGTGGAAAACACAGAGGAAATGGACAGATTTCTAGAAACATACGAACTACCAAAGCTCAACCAAGAAGATATAGCAATTTTGAATAATGCAATATCAGCTATTGAAATTGAAAACATAATTTTAAAAAAACTTACCAACAAAGAAAAGCCCAGGTCCTGATGGATTCACGGCTGAATTCTACAAAAATTTAGAGAACATTTGATGTCAATACTCCTTAAACTCTTCAATGAAGTTGAAAAGAAAATACTCCTCCCTAAATCATTCCTAGAGGCAAGTATTACTCTCAACAAAAACCAGAGAAAGACTCAACCAAAAAGGAGAACTCTAGGCCAATCTCACTAATGAATATTGATGCAAAGATTCTCAATAAAATATTGGCAAATAGAACATCAAGATTATGCATCATGACTAAGTGGGGTTCATTCTAGGAATGCAGGGATGGTTTAACATATGCAAATCAATAAATGTAATACACCACATCAACAGAGCCAAAACAAAAACCACATGGTCATCTCAATAGATGCAGAAAAAGATTTGATAAAGTCTAACACATGTTCATGATAAAAACCCTTCAGAAATTTGGAACACACAGTGTCTTCCTCAATCCCATAAAGGATATCTATGACAAACTAACAACCAACATTATACTAAATGCACAAAAAATGAAACCTTTCACTCTTAAATCAGGAACAAAACAAGGATGTGCACTATCACCACTCCTATTAAATATAATTCTGGAAATAATAGGCAAGGAAATCAGACAAGAGAAAGAAATAAAAGGACTAAAAATAGGAAAGGAGGAAGTTAAATTATGACTATTTGAAGATGACATGATACTCTATTTAGAAGACCAAAAAAACTCCATTAAAAGACTACTAGAGATAATAAACAAATTCAGCAGTGCAGCTGGCTACAAAGTCAATGCTCAAAAATCAATAGCATTCCTATACACAAACAAAAAAACTCACTGAGAAAAAAATTATGGAAATATTGCCTTTCACAATAGCATCTAAAAAAATGAAATACTTAGAAATCAACCTAACTATCAATGTAAAAGAACTATTTGCTGAAAATCATGCTACACTAAAAAAAGAGATTGAAGAGGATATTAGAAAATGGAAGGATATTCCTTGCTCTTGGCTAGGAAGAACCAACATTGGGAAAATGGCCATACTCCAAAAACTATTATACAGATTTAATGCAATCCCAATCAAAATACCATTGACATACCTACAGATCTAGAAAACATTCTTAAAATTCATTTGGAAACAGAAGAAATCTAGAATAGCAAAGGCAATTCTGGGCAATAAAGGCAAGGCAGGAGGCATCTCAATTCCTGACTTGAAACTGTACTACAAAGCCATAGTGATAAAATCAGCATGGTACTGGCAAAGAAATAGACCTGAGGATCAATGGAACAGATTAGAAGATGCAAGTATAAGTACAAAGACACTCAGCCACCTGATATTTGGCAAAGGGGCTAAACATGTTCACTGGAAGAAGGATAGCCTCTTTAATAAATGGTGTTGGAAAAATTGACTCTTCACAAGCCAAAGATTGAAACTAGATCCATGCCTATCACTATTCACAAAACTAAAATCTAAATGCATCAAAGATCTAAATATTAAAACAGAAGCACTAAATCTACTGGAAACAAGGTAGGTAAAAGTCTTGGAGACATAGAGGTAGGCAGAGAATTCATGAACAAAACACAAACTGCACAGGAAACACTTCAAAGAATCAATACCTGGGATCTCATATTATTGAAAAGTTTTTGCACTTCAAAAGAAATGCCAACAGCATTTAAAAAAAAAATCCCACAGAATGGGAAAGAATTTTAGCCAGCAACTGTTCAGACAAAGGACTTCTATCCAGAACATATAAAGGATTGAAAAACATCAAGCCCCTCAAATTCAAAGACCTTCTCCAAAAATGGGTATCTGAGAAGAACACACAGTTCTCAGACAAAGATATACAAATGGCAAATAAATACATGAAGAAATGTTCACCATCATTGGTCATTTGAGAAATGCAAGATTAAACTGCATTGAGATTTCACCTCATTCTGGAAATAATAGCTGCCATCAAGAAATCAACTGATAACAAATGTTGGCTAGACCAGCACTGCCAGCTGCAGAGTTCATATCCACACCCCTAGGACAGGGGATTGTGCCCCAGAGGCTCTGCCAGGCCCAGTTATCCATGCCCAGCTCCTGCATCTCAATTAAGAGAGCTAGGAGTCTAAAGAGAGGTGGAGGTTGCCTGGGGTGAGTTCCAGTGACCTGGGGGAGAGTTGGAGGCCTACATTCCAGCTTTTGAGTTCCTGGGGAGCTACTGGGATGCTGGACTGGGTCCAATGGATTGTGGGGCCTTAGTCAGCCATGATCAGCAGCCTTGTTTCAATCCAGGATGCAGGAACCTTGCTCAAGGACTCTGGGCTCAATTGGGCTGGCCTAGAGATGGCTTACGACAAGTGCTTCCAGCTGCTGAGTTCATATCCACACTCTTAGGACAGGGGATTGTGCCCCGGGGGTTTCTCTGGCCGCAGTTCTCCACACCCTGATTCCACCTCTCAATTTAGGGGGCCAAGTACCTGCAGAGGAGCTGAGACTGCTCCAGAAGCTGAGGGTGCAGGAGGAGATTTGCAACACACCTAGAGGAAGCTTTGGAACACCACTCAAACCAAGG